>CAUYQG010032330.1:0-73335 GCA_963574415.1 Tarsius wallacei
GCTTAAGAAAAACTCCATCAGTGGTTGAGGTAGTAACTGCTGTCTAGTTCTTGCTCTTGGATTGAAAAACACGAATGGCTTGGAGTCAGCAGGGGGGGAACTGAGTAGCAAAAGGTCAACCTTGTTGTGTCTGGAAAAAGAAATACGTAGGCGTCTGGCTGGCAACATAAGATACATTTTAGGGGTGCAGGACTAGATGGAAAACCTATATAAGCTTGTGAAAAGTAAATAAAATTGGACACAGCCTTGAGCTCTCCCCAGGAAGAGGATTCCTGTCGTTTTCGTCTTTTCTTTTTTGCCGCTTCCCGATTCCCCCGCCTCAAGCCCTGACTCTCTCCTGGAGCTGGACTCCGGCACATGTCTGCACTGATGAGATCATAAACAGATTAAACAACCCATAAGCTGTGGTGCTTGGGGCAAATCTTAGAAGTTGGATGAGCTTGATGATTACTCTCTTTTTTTTGAGTGGGAGTCTCACTCTGCCACCCAGGCTGGAGTGCAGTGGCATGCTCACAGCCACTGTAGCCTCGACCTGGGCTAGGCGATCCTTCTGCCTCAGCCTTCCAAGTAGCTGGAACAACAGACATACACTATCACGTCTGGCTAATTTGTGCGATTCATTATAGAGATGAGGTCTCACCAAGTCGCCCAGGCTGGTCTTGAACCCGCCCCCCCAGGGTCAGACAATCCTCTCGCCTCCATCTCCCAAAGTGCTGGGATTACAGGCTGAGACACCGAGCCAGACCGATGATTACTTCCGAATCTAACATTCTGTGATACTTGTCCCAAGAGTGTTGACGAGGGTGGGGTGGGAGTGGGGGGGAAGGGGTCCGTGTTACCCAAGATGAGGTTTCTAATGGTGTTCAGCAGAATTCTCCTCTTTCCTCACACACACTTAATTGTTTCATCTTCAGTTTTGGAGACTTAGAAGGTAACAGAGTTATCAGAAGACATATGCAGAGAGATGGGTAATATACAAGACTGCAGAATCAGGGCGTCAAGAGCGTCTCAATGGACTCCAATAATAGACCAAAACAAATAAGATAAAACTTAACAAGGATCAATTTAAAGTTCAGCCTTTGAGGGTAGAAAAAAAAAAATCAATTGTATGAGTGCAGAATGAGGGAAATCAGGCTTGACAGCAAATTACGTGGAAAAGACTGGAGGGTTTTAGTTGATTATAAGATCAATATGAGCTGACAGTGTGTGATTCTCCTTCTAAAAACAAAACCCCAAATATCTCAAATGCAATCTTTGGCTGTGTTTGTAGAAAACAGTCCTAGATGAAAAGATAATGGTAAGGATAATAGTCACAGGATACTTGGCACCATGAAGAGGGCTGTAGGAAATATGTTTTTTAATCTCAAGTATTTTATTTAGTTGAGACTGTCTCATTTTAAGAGAAGCGCTGACATCTAAAATGTTGAGAATACCAGAAACTATTCATTCTTTCAGACTACTTTTATTGAATGCTGAGGTCCTTCCAGCCCTGTCCTGGGTGCTAAGAGTATCTTGGTGAGTAAGCTCACCGAAACCTGTGCCTTCTGGAGTCATCAAAAGAAAGTAGGAATAATTTATTTTAAAAAAAGTTAACGCTTTTGTTTTGCTAACTTATTAGCTTGCTGAATCATAAGACAAAGATGATTTATGATGTCTGCTTATTATACACATTTTGAGAAGTAAAATAAATGGGAAATAAGTGAAAAAAATGTTGCTCATCATACTTCATTCATGAATAACCATATTTTTTTGCACACTGCTTTTACTATATGTCTTTTTTTCAGGAATCCAGGCTCCTTGTGGTCCTGATTTTCTGCAGGCCCTCAAAAGTTTCTCCAACCACAAATCCTGCAGAAGATGAAAGAAGAACTGGAGCAGTGTGTCTGAATGGCTTGTGTGGACCAGATCCAAGTGAGGTTTATCACGTCCATCCGCAGTTGACTGGTCAAAACTCAGTCATATGACCCAAGTGCTGCAAAGGATGCTGGGAAATGTAGTATAACTGTGCCCCAGAAGAAAAGAAAATGGTGTTTTTTGCTATGATCATGACCATTTGTTGAGTCCTGGGCATGCGAATTGTCTGTTTTGATCATGCTTCAGTGTGTCCACTCTTAGAAATGCCATTCTTTATTTAAAATTATTTTTTGATCAGAACTAGTTTAGCTTACATCTCTCTCTTTCTTTTTAGAGCCACCATATTCTCTTTTTAGTTTTAACACTGTTGTTTGAGGATTTTGTTTGGGCAATTTTTGACTCCTGGGTGAGCTGAGGACTTACCTTCATGCATTTTCTCCACATGATTCTGACTTTGAACTTTTTAAAAAACTGTATTTCACTGGCTGCAGCCTGGTGGGATGTTGACTGCTGTTGAGTGCCTGAGATTGGGTTGATGTCAGAGAAGGAGGAGAGAAATCTATTTATGTCCAAACGTCTTCCTTTTCAATCTCACCCATCACGTTTCTCTGCTTGTTGAATTGTGCTGTACGGTCTTCTCTCAAACACACTCAATGCAGTCATTTGAAAAGGACAACTTTCTCTTCTGTTTACATTTCTATCTGTTTTCATCATGATCTTTGCATGCGCGCATCTTTGATCTTCTTTGGTCTCTCTAGACAGGCCTTTAAACACGATATCCCTTCATGCTTCATAAAGGGGATGGCAGGCTCTCCCTGCTGAATTTGATGCCTTTGAAACTTCATGGCACTTTGGGGATTTCCCAGAGCCTGCAAAATACCATTTAGTGGAGGGAAAACACAGCTCCCAAACTCAGAAATAAAGTTTTCTTTGAATTTCTTCCAGTGATAAATGTAAGAGATCTTTCTTCCTTCAAAAAAATAGTTTGGCAGGTTCAAAGCCTACTAGATTGTTTTAATTAAGGTAGTGATAATTGGGTATGTGGTTCGTAAATCTTTAGAAAAACCTTTAGTGAAGTCTGGGTGATATATATCTGCATTTGTGTTCATTTTAATCTGTATGTCAAATATAGTTGTGGGAATATATCCCTTAAAAGTAATTAACCAACGTTTAATCAAGAGGCCACCCTCTAGAAATGGCTACTGTAAGCAAATATTTTACCTACATTGATTTCTGATTGATATTACAGGCTTTGTTAATGAGTACATTACAGATTAGAAATGGATTCTCATTGGAGAAACTAGCAATCAAGCTATGGAGATGGTTTAGAAGACACTCCTCACCCCTGCACAAACAGGGCAAGACTGAAATTCAGCAAGGATATGCTATCATGACTACACTGCTGTCATGTGTTGCTGAACACGGATAGATTCTGGGAAACACAAATCATGAGACTATTTTATCTTTGTGTGAGTATCACGACGTGTACTCACACACACCTAGGTGGGGTCGTCTCCTACACACCTGGGCTGTTTGGTGGAGCCCACTGCTCCTAGGCTGTAAGCCCACACAGCATGATACTGTACTAAACTCTGTAGGCAACTGCAACATAGTAATAAGTGTGTGTGCATCTGAACATAGAACAGTGTGGCAAAAACATGGCAGAAAAGATAAATATCGTACACTTGTATCTGGCGCTTACCATGAATGGAGCTTGAAGAATGAACGTTGCTCTGGGCGAGTGAGTGCTAGGTGAAGGTCTAGGACATTACTGTACACCATCATAGACTTTATAAACACTGGACACTTAGGTTACACGAAATTTATTGCTTTTACTAGGGAAAAATATTTAACGCTATAGTTTATGGTGGATTACGGAGTATAAATGCATATCTTTTTATAACATTGACTAGCTTTTTAAAGTAAGAAATGCATCAAAATTTTGTCTAATCTCTGGCCCTTAAAAATAGAAATAATTAGGCATTGCATGCTTTATTTGCATTTCAATGAGAGGATTTGGGTTATTAAAAATCATTATAAAATATATTGATATTAGCATGTTTATACTCATGCTTCAATTAGCTATAATTAAGCTATACAACATTTATAAAAATATTTTTCTTTCTTCAATCGTAACTTACCCTTAGCTTACTGTAACATTTTTTTTTTTGAGTCGGGATCTCACTCTGTCACCCAGGCTATAGTACAGTGGCACAATCACGACCACCACAGCCTTGACCTCCTGCGCTCAGGCGATCCTTCCCCCTCAGCTTCCCCAGTAGCTGAGGGTGTAGGTGTGCACCACCACACCTGGCTAATTTTTTGATTTTTTTGGTGTGTGTGTGTGTGGAGACAAGGTCTCATTATGTTTCCCAGGCTGATCTCAAACTCTGAGCTCAAGCAATCCTCTCACCTCAGCCTCCCAAAGTGCTGGGATTACAGGCACGAGGCACTGTACCCAGCCTAACATTTTTACTTCATAAAACTTTTAAACTTTTTGACTCTTTTATAATAGCACTTAGCTTAAAACACAAACATATTACACTGTACAAAAAAAGTTTCTTTCTGTACATCCTTATTCTCTTAATTTCCTCTATGAAAATACTTGTTTACATCTTAAACTTTTCAATTAAAAACTCAGACACAAGCACACACATTAGCCTGGGTCGCACAGGGTCAGGATCGTCAGTGTCACTGTCTTCCACCTCCACATCTTGTCCCACTGGGAGATCTTCAGGGGTAATAACACACATGGAACTGTCACCTCCTGTGATGACAATGCCTTCTTCTGGAATACCTTCTGAAACTTGCCTGAGGCTGTTTTAGTAGGATTACACTCTAAGATTATGATAAAAAGTACAGTCTAGTAAATACATAAACCATCCACATAGTTGTTTATTATCACGGGTATTATGTGATATAATATGATATGTCATACTTTTTTCTTTTTTTTTTTGAGTTGGAACCTCACTCTGTCGCCCAGGCTGGAGTGCAGTGGCACGCATGCTCACAGCTACCCCAGCATTGACCTGCTGAGCTCAGGTGATCCTTCCTCCTCAGTCATCCAAGTAGTTGGAACTACAGGTGCGAACTACCACACCTGACTAACTTTTTATTCATTGTGGAGATGAGGTCTTGCCAAGTTGCCCAGGTGGGTCTCGAACCCACGGGCTCAGGCAATCCACTCGCCTCAGCCTCCCAAAGTGCTGGGATGACAGACTGAGCCACTGAGCCCGGCCTTTTATACGACTACCTTACAGCGGCTCTAACTTGACAGCAGCTATGACATCACTGAGTGGTCAGAATCTTTCCATTTCCATCATATTCTTCTGGGACTGCTGTCGTATGTGCGGTCCATCATTGATCGCAGTGGCCTTCTGTGACACATGACTGAAGCTGGTGTAGTCAGCAGGCATTCTGATGGGGTGGTGGGTGTCATTTTTTTTTTTTGAGTTGGAGTCTCACTCTGTCGCCCAGACTGGAGTGCAGTGGCCGCTCCCGGCCACCGCAGCCTCGACCCGCTGGGCTCCGGCGATCCTTCCGCCTCAGCCTTCCAAGTAGCTGGAACTACAGGCGCGTGCTACCACACCCGGATAATTTTTTTTTTTTATTTATTGTAGAGATGAGGTCTTGCTTGCCCAGGCGGGTCTCGAACCCGCGGGCTCAGGCAATCCACTCACCTCAGCCTCCCAAAGGCGCGGGATTACAGGCTGAGCCACCGAGCCCGGCTGTTAATATTTAATTATAATTAATTCTTATGTTTTTTTTAATTTTGCAGGGTGAGAATGGGTTTGTGATTACAGTCTGCACATTTTTTTCTTTGCCCTCTTTGTGATCAATTGCGTGTATTTGTGAGACTGATCTGTGGGGTTTAGGTGCACTTTGGGTCTTTTTCTCCCCAGTTCGACTACAATTAATTGAAGATAATTTATTCACTCATCAAACTTTTATTGAGACCAGACTATGTACCCCATCACTGTGCTAATCATTGAACTATCAATTGATCCCCGTCAGCATGGACCTCGGTGAGTTAGGGACAATTCAAACAACGGATACCTGGCAATATCCTCTGACAAGTACAACAAAAGTATGAAGACAGAGATCAAGCAGAGAGAGAAGTGAATTTATCATTAGCGCAGAAAGGCTTCCTAGACTACATAGCGCCAGGGTAAGATTTGCAAACATGAGTCAAGTTTTTTGACTGGATGATGGGGAAGGGCACGGTGGACAGAGGCACTGCCTGGGCAGATGCCTGGTGGTTTGGAGGAGTTACAGGCAGCTCACTGCAACAGGAGATTAAAAAAGATAGCCAGAGGACATAGCCAGGAACATACAGAAAACATTGTGTTCTAGTACAATTTTGCATATAATCTTTATTCATTCCACAAATATTTGAGTGCCAAGTATATGCCAAGCTTGGAGCGGCAGTGAACCAACCAGAGTTCTGTGTCTATTTTTATAAGCTTTAAACATTTGCAATGCTGTTGTCATTTCTTTCCACTCCGAGCTAAGTTTAACCCAATTCCATCCTTCTGGGTGTTTCAAGCAGGGCCCATATGGATGGAGGCATTTCTCTGCTATCAAGAAATCCACCCCCTACCCACCCCCAGTTCCCATGAACTACCAGAAAGATAAAGGAGAGGCAGCACTGATTATTTTTCATTTAAATCCGTCTGATTTTTTTATTTTTTTATTTTTTTTGAGGCCCCAGGATCTGAGCTAATTTGTATGGTGTGTTTGGGTCAATTCAATCCTTACAAATCTGTGTATTGTTGAAACTGGTGAGGCCCATTGTTTGTCACTCAGATTCAGGCAGGGTGATAAGAGAAAGCGAAAAGGGAAGGAGATGGATGGGCCTGACGTTACATTCACATTGGAGAAAACTAAAAATAGAACGGAAACAGTCCCAGAGCCAGAGCTGACCGGTAACCGCTGGACCTGCCCCCGCCGGCTGTCCCAATTCTCCCCAAATGGGCTGTGCTGTTACCACGTCGCTTGGGCTCTGCCTGAACCTGGTGTGAGGCCCAGATAGAAAGAACATTCCCCGCATCCCATGGGATCTGGTTCCTATTGTCTGTTGCCCACGCTTTTCTCTTTCCAGCACTCTAAGTGGATGGCATCGTAACCATGGTCATAAGTATTATTAACGATAGCAGCTATGACAATGAGCGGAGCCCAAGTCTCTGGCTTTGATGTCAACAGAGAAAAGGGAGGTTTTCATTTGTTTCAAATGGAAACAGATGCTTGTAGGCCGAGCTCGCAATAGGCAGAACGGTCGAGATGGTGGTTTTAGTTTTGCCTTAACCTCCCCCCCCCCCCCCCCAGCTTTTCTATGAGGCAAACCTTTCCCCATGTGATGAGCGGGGAGCCTGCTCTCCCTGGCGTTCCTTTTACTCAGCATCCAGGTTTCTCCTGCTTTTAACTTAGACTGGTTTTTGTAATGAGACAGTTGTGAGGGAAGGTGTCACATCAGCTTTAAAGCTGTGCTCCCTCAGATAGTGTCGCTGTCTTAGTCCAAACCAAGGGTGATTTTAGAAAGTGGAGAAAAATCTGCTTACTCATCAGTATAGTTGACTCATGCCTGAAACTTCCTCAAGGGAGTCACTAATCAATTCAGCTCAATCCAGTTCAATTCATAATTAGTGATGTGTCTGTTACTAGCATATGTAAAACACTGTGCTAGATGGACAACCTTACAGGGAGCCAGGATTGTGTTAATTTAAATGTTTTGTGAAGTTTACTTTTTGCCCTGTTTGGATCTTGAAAAATGTGGCCTGCGTGAAGATGCATTAAACTTGCTCATAGCTTTTAAGCAGCTCATTGTGGAGGTGGGGAAGTTGGATGAGGTAGGCCATGCTCCCTGGGGAACAGAAGTGTGAATAAAAGTGCTGTCACTCCTGACTCTCTGGTCTCCTCTTCCTCCTGCCTCAGGCTCTGTCCCTCTTTGGGCCTCCTTGGACTCACTCTTGGCCAGCTCCTCTGTCCACTGCTACTGGCCCCTCTTGGCTCCCACACAGAGGCTTCTTTCAAGAGTTCAATGCCTTTGTCTCGTCCTTCTCATGCTTCCCAGATACCAGTCTGCCTCCACATAGTCTAAATTGTTCCTCCCTCCTTCTTCCTATACTCCTTTGGCTTCCTGGTTTCTTCTTAGCTCAGAGTACAGATCTAAAGATTGGAGCATCTTAATTTATAGTACCCACTCTGGCCCCCACCTCATCTGCCTTCACTTTTCCTTCCTGATTCCTTCTAGGAAGTCAAACCTTCCTAAAAGTAGGCACCCGTCTTCTTCCATTTTGTGCTGCCTCTACCCCAGTCCTTCTTACAGTGGCTACTTTAATTTCCTCTGATCTGATGTATGAGTCATTCAACTAAACTATGTCTGCATTGCCTCTCTAGGGGTCCCATTCTCTGGACCCTGGAGTCAGGCTGCCTGGATTGAAACCTGTATGTCCTTGGGCAAATTACATAACCTTTGTGCCTTCATTTCTTCTTCCAAATAGAGAACAATTGTAGTAAATCCTTATTTGTACTCCACAGCTGTAAAATAACATAAAAAATAAAAACAATAAAAAAACACAATACTAACGTTAAAAAAATAGAGAGAATAATAGCTCATATCCACTGCATAGAATCTTTGTGAGGATTCATTGAGATAATGCGCATACAACACTTTAATAGCACTCAACATGAACAAATATATATGCTTCTTCTTCTTCTCACTGATTGCCTATAGAGGGAGATATTTCTGGGCCAGGAGGGATACTAGGACCCTGTGTGCTTCATAGCTCCAAATCTTAATCCTTTGTGTCTGTGACTGAGAGCATAAAACCTGAGGTGGTAAATGCAATGTTGGGCTCCTGTGGTTTCAGGCCTTTTTTTCTGGGGGTTTATGGCAGTACCAGAGTTAGTTGGGAAGGGATTAGAACTCTATTGTCGCTTACTGTTTATCACTTCTATGTAAATTCTTGCAGGAGAAAAACCACTTGGTAATTATACTTGGTTGGTTTAGGAGAATAATTTTCCTCATACAGAATAATACCCTAACCTTGAAAAAAGAAGTTATTAGGCACTTACCCTCAGAAATGACATGTAGCTTTATCTGCAAAGGCAGTAATAGATTAAAAATTTAAAGCCTATGCAGGCAGAAAGATAGAGGGTCTAAACACTGTTTAAAACATTATTTAAACTTAATGTTGTATTTATACATTTAATTCATTTTTATTAGCTATCAAGATACTTAACATAAAATAATTAGAATCTCAAGATTAAAACCAAAATGGTCACAATTTTAATTAAACCATCTCATAGGGAATTAGGCTGCATAATGAGAGGCAGCCTGGTGTAGCGGTGAGCATCTCTTGGAGTCGGGACATTGCCGCCAACTCAGGGATCTATGAGGATCTCAGGGATCTGTGCCCTTGCTTGAGCCGACATCATGAGCTTCATTGGTAAAAAGAAAAAGAAAAACTTCATTTTGATGGGTTCCACTTTTTAACACAACACAATTCCTTTGCTGTTTTTTTCTCTCTAAAGGGAATCGTATATAGACTCCTAACATAGAAAAGAGAGTAAAATTAGCCTCTGCCTACTCCCCTTTCCCTACATCAGTCATCCCTTCGCTGGTCCCATCACCCACTAAAGACCTGAGGTACCATCGAATGTGGAAACAGAACACACTGTGAAAACTTGCCTAGGGGCCCTCAGTGTTTCCCTCCAGCTATAAAATTCTAGGATTCTTATTCTAATATGTCCCTATCCTACATTTGGAAGTCTAATGCCCCTTTTGTATTTTACTCAGGGATATTATTTAAAAAGCATCCGTGGGGATGGATTTAGTAAAAAGAATAAAAGAGAATAAGAAGGAATCTTTTGTCATCTGATTGAGTGCTTTTTGTGTCCCCTCCCTCCTCTCTCATCTGATTTCTACTCTTCATGATGAAAGCCCTAGTTGGAATTTGTGAACACAGACCTCAGACCTCACTGGAGCTACTGTCCATGACGACAGCTTTGACTTAGACAACTGACAAAACCCTCCCTCCTTCACTGTCCAACTCAGTTTCTGCTTCCCAACTCTAGATTTCCATCTTTGGTGAACAGCCTGGTGATTCTTGAGTGACTCATACTCTGGCTATTGTAGATAATTGGCTAAGACCACAGGGCCATGGGAACTTGATAACTTTTTTCCTATTTTTTTGAATGCCTGGCCTGGTAAAATCTAATGTTGGTATTACATTCTGAGGAATAACAATAGTCAATTAAATTGTCTGTGAATAAATGAGATATATAAAAATGACATGGCATGGTCTTCACTTGGATAATAAACGTTAGCTCTCTCTTTTTCATGCTTCTCTTCTCTTTGGGCCTATCCAAAGCAACTACAATCACAGATAAAGCCTATAGGATGTCAGGCAAGGAGCTAGGTGGCTGTAATTCCTTTTAAGGCTACCTTTAGCCATTAGGTAGGCTCATTTAATAACTTCTTTAAATTATTGTTTCAAAAGAAAGGTGAGATGTACCCACTACAATCATTTATGCAAACATGATATGCCAAATGGTTGAATATACTAAACCACTTTCTTTCTCAGTTATCACTTTCTCTACATTTAGTGCCATGTCTGTTCTTTCTTTAAACCCATCTTTTAAGGTGATAATTTCTTCTTTAGTTCGCATAAAGGAGGGAATATTCTTAGTATCAAATAACGGAATTGTCATTTCAAAATTGTATCCTATTATAAACTCTTATTTCAATTGCTTTTAAACAATCTGCAAATTTGTCCCTTGGGACTACTTAACTACTATGCTCAATTGCCCAAATATGGATTTGGAAGAAGAAAGGATGGGGAACTGAGTTAGGATGCATGCATGAAAATATTCTCATGATTACATTCAGCATTTAGATACTAAGAATGTCAATAGAAGACCATGGCTGCGTTTTAAAATACCCAATTTTATAATGGAACAAATTCAGTGAATAGGATGTTGTACTGCCTCATACAATGCCATTCAGTGATTAGGAAAAAGTGCCTGTTTCTCTGAGAGTTTCCACCCCATGCCAGGTTACTAGATACAGCAAGTAAAAAGCTGGATTTTAACTCCCACACACTCAATTACAGAAATTCTTGTGCAAGCTCCTGGATAAGAGTAGTCTGATCAATATTCTGCAACAATTCCAAAAAAGGAGATGAGGTGAACACAGACTGAAGTCTTAGTAGTTTGATCTTTCCCACAATGTCAAAGGCTACAGCTTCCACCTCCCCTTCTGTTACCTGGACATTTCAGGTGTCCTAGTCTGTCAGGAAGTTTTTTTTCAGTTGCTGTCTCTTGATCTCAACTTTCACACTTTTCGACGGGTCTCATTGGGTTCTATCCTTTGGGTCATCTCAGGCTCCTCTTCTTGGTCCATCTACTGTTACTAAAAATACCTCTGGATAGTTGTATGTCTGTTATATTTTTTTCATGAAAATATTAAAATTATTAAGCTGGGCTCGGTGGCTCAGCCTGTAATCCCGCACCTTGGGAGGCTGAGGTGAGTGGATTGCCTGAGCTCGCAGGTTCGAGACCCACCTGGGCAACTTGGTGAGACCTCATCTCTACAATAAATCAAAAAATTAGCCGGGTGTGGTAGCACGCGCCTGTAGTTCCAGCTACTTGGAAGGCTGAGGAGGAAGGATCACCGGAGCCCAGCAGGTCGAGGCTACCGTGGCCAGGAGCGGCCACTGCACTCCAGTCTGGGCGACAGAGTGAGACTCCAACTCAAAAAAAAAAAAAAAAAATTAAAATTATTTGTTGTATTTCACATGTGGTAATTATAGAAAAATCAGAGCATGTGTATCATAAACATAGAAAGATAAAAGTCACCTGTAATATTATTAATAGGAGATAACTTATCACTGTTAACATTTTGGCATATACTCACCTCAACTTAAAAAAAAAAATTCAACTTCACCTCAGAAGGATTTCTTCCAGATAAAAAAAAAAAGTAAACCCATGTTAGTTTCTTTTTTTTTTTTTAACATGTAACATGATAAAGGAACAAATTATCTTTTCCTCACAAATTGTTTAAGCAAATTTTACTGTATTTTCAAACCTGTGATTTATTTCCACCATGCTGCATCCAAAGCATTGGCTCGTGCTTTAAAAACTGGCACAGCAATCCCTCTGACACCACGAAACAAAATCTGTTCTTCAAGGCTACAGTGGATCCATTGTCTAGGGATGCAAGTAGAGAAGTGTAACCCACACGTACAAATACAAGTAGGACCCATGTTACTTTTCCTTCAGGTGTGGTTTGGCTATAGGTGCGCTCATTGGCTTTCATTTCAAATCAGCTGGATCAATACTCTGCTTTCGCCTGCATCCTATTAATGAAGTCTTATGCTTAGAACCCCATGATATTGATTGTAACAGCTGCTTCAGTGGAAATTTGGGAAGTACTGATTTGAAATCTGAAAAGAAAGTAGGACACTGCATTATGGAATTGATTTCATTTCTAGAAGTTTATGTTTTAATAATTGCCTATGTTGAGTCTGCTCTCATTACTTGCAGCTTTTAAAGAAATAGTTTCAGAAATGTGAATCTCTTGGATAACAGTAGTGCCGTTGGAAATAATCTCAGAATGCTTTATATTAGAGACTTTATCATAACAGCTGCAATGTAGTTTTTTGTTTGTTTGTTTAAACCTAAGATTAAATAAATAAATAAATTGTGAGAAAAACAAACGAAAAACCCCCAAATGCTGATTACTTCAGAGAACATGAATTTTTTATTGTGCTCCAACAAGTCTTCTGAAACTCGAGGTTAGATAAAAAATAAGTATTTATGCATATTTATATCTATATACACACAGGCACATAAATTTACAATATGTTTTTCTAAAGAATTAAAGACAGAGCGAGAGGACAGAGAAAAAAGGAGATAGAAAAGTGTGCCATAGTGATAATTTAAGGTTACACTGATTTTTTTTATTACTCAAAATCAGTTCTCTAGGGCACATAATCACATTGAACAAATATATTTTGTCAACTGTCTTCACGGTTCCCAAAGAAGGCAATGTGTGTGTGTGTGTGTGTGTGTGTGTGTGTGTGTGGTGGTAGTGAAGAAATGGAAGAATGTTAGTTTTCTAAACCCAATTAAAATTTAACACTTGTCTCTTTTTAGCTGACATTCTCATTTTGGGGAAAAGAGTGAGGAAATACAATGCACAGATGCTCTTTACAAAATAAAAATATTTCCTTCCTTCTGTAACTCAGATTTGGCGCAGCTGCTAATCACTTACACAAAGGCACTTGGGGTGCACTTTTAGGTTGTAGTGTTCCTAAATTCTCATGAAAAAAACTCCTTGCCAGTTTATTTACATTTATTTTTTTCTAAGGATATGTTCTGAATGCTGGCAAATTGGTCTGCTTCTTAAAATTCATGTTGGAGTCTCTCTGGTGGCCTTTATTACCCAATTTAAATACACAATAGTCAGAAGGTTTGAACACACCATGTTAATCCAGCATCAGAGATCTCTGCTTGGCTGTTTGTTAAAAGAAAATTGTACCTGTTATGAACTGGAAAGGGGCGCACGGTTTCTGTTAACTGCTTTACCAAATTGATTCTGACTCACTCGTTTCAAAATGAAAATTGAAATGCTTTTGCCTTTTTTTTGGTGGGAAATTTGCTTTACTTAGCACTAAGTGGGTATCATTTCTTGTGATTACAGAAAAATGCATCATAACTTTTGATTATGCTGCTATTAAGGATGCACGGTAGCAATTGCTAGCACTCATAAAGTACTGCTGGTGGGTTTTGTGTAACTCATTTTTATTTGGAGCTGAGTGGAGGAGGAGAGCATGGATAAAGTCACTCAAACCTTGACTTGCATAATGAACTCATTCACCCGGGAACAGAAGGGCCTGGAATAGAAGAGGTTTTGTCAATGGATTTTTCTCCCTACTTCAACACCAGTACTAGCTGCCACTTACCCCACAAAAAGTCAACCCATCAGACATTTTTACATTTATTCGTTCCTTTAATAAAAAAGTACGGAGGGAAACTATGGATAAAACACTGGATTGATATAGTGGAATTAAAATGAAGGAATATTTTTGTTCGGAAGGAGTTTATAATGTAAGATAAAAGACATCTAAATAATAATTTATATATCACATAAATTAAAAGTAAATTGAATCAAAAGAGGAAAAGATGACAAGAACCCGGATTCCTGAAGAATTATCTTCTGTTTTCCCATTAGATTGTAAGTGTCATGAAGGCAGAAATCATAGCCTTCTTGTTTCCTGCAATATCTTGATCACACAACCTAGAACACAGTAAGCTCTCAATAAATGCCATTGAGTGAACAAATAGAAAATAGTGATGTGCTGGTCCCAGCCTATACCTGCTTATAAGAGTCAATTGTGCATATCTGTTTCCAACTCTGTGTTCAGTGAAATCATATTGGTAGCTTGAAATTGGTCATAGTTGGAATATTTGTACCACAGAAATTGGACAACATGACTAAACAATGCTTTTTTCCATATAGCTGGTTGTTTAACATTTACCAGGACAGCACTGCCGCTTTTCTTCATGCATATTGATAGAGAGAGAATGAGAATGAATGAATGAGAAACAATGCCAGTGTAACTATCTTGTGAGCAAGGCTGGCCACCAGAGAGCCTCCTTTAACCTTGTTTGGAAGCAAGCTAAAAGATTTCATTGGCCCTAGACCTACAACATGAACCTCTTCAATGAGAAAAGTAGAGCCCATACACTTTGTTACTGAAGAAGAGTAAGTTTGACAGCATTTCTCTATTCTGTGAGTTTAGATTAAGGCATGTTAAATTTGAGAGTAATCACAGAATATCCAGGTAAGAGATTTCTGTAAAAGTTTGAAAATTGTAATGTAGCTGCACATGAAAATTGCCCAGAAGGTAAAAATAAAAACCTGCAGCTACCCCTAGCTAATTGAATCAAAATCTGAGGGGTGAAGTCCAAGTGACTCTGATGTTTGAGCAGGGTGGAGAACCACTTGAACAGGCAGCTCCTAGAGATGTAGATAAAGTCATTTATTTGAGATTTGAAACTGGAGGATGAATAAAATCTCTGATGGAGAAAATAGAGAAAGGTGACTCTTGAATAAATTGGGAATACAGCTTGAAGGGAAAGTGGAGCAGTACAGGACTGAAGAAGGTGTAGTTGAGAAGGAAACCATGATAGTAATAAAATTGCTTTGCATCTTGAGTATTTAGCATGTAAGTTAATTAACTCCTCTAGGAATCCACAAAAACCAGGACTGTGATCCATGTTTGTTTGACTGTAAAGTCTTCCTCCCTTCACAATTGATTTCCTAACTCAATAAATCCAATGTTGTTTTAAAAAGTCCATATCGTTTTAAGCTTCTGAGCAGTATGTAAAACTCTTGGCCATATCTTATCTTCATTTCTTAAATTTCTTCTCCTTTGGCTTTCATTATTTAGCAGAACATTAGCTTAATTTTTCTCTAATAATGGCTAAGATTTAGTGAACATAATTATATGTCAGCCACAGGTGTAAACAAATTTTTTTTTATTATAAAGATGTGGGGTACAATTCAGGGTTAGATATACAAATATTGATTATGCAGATACCCTTGTTGATGAGGTATGCCCCTCCCTCCCCTAGCAGTTTCCCTCAACTGCCAATCCCATCCCCCTCCCCTGACAGTTTCCCATTACTGCCAAATGCTTGCTTTCTTATGATATTATAGTCGTTCAAGGTCCGCTTATGAGTGAGAACATACGGTACTCAGTTCTTTGTTTCTGTGATAGATCACCGAGTATGATCGACTCCAAATCCATCCAAGTTGCTGCAAAGTCCATATATTTGTACATGAGTAAGTACTTATGCTTATACCTGGATAAAGAAAATGAGGTATAAGCATATTATAAGTATTTACTCATGTAATTCTTGCAACAACTCTATGAGGCAGATACTAAAATGTTTTTATTACAGGGAAACAAAGGCATAGGCCAAAGTCACAGAGCTGGTAAATGGCTGAGCTGGTATTAAAACAGGCAGTGTTACTCAAGAGTCTGTCTTCTTAACCATTGCTCTATGTCATATATTGCTTAAAAATATAGGCTTTGAAGTCAAATAAGCTTGGACTACAAGCGTAACTATCATTTATTAACTTTGTGACCTGAGATAAGTCACTTAACCTCTCAGAGGTAGGAAAGGGTAAAGGTAGAAAAGGAAATCAAGAGTCCTTGCCTATATCCCTTTATTTCCACAGAGAATTAAGAGATAAAATCACAAGAGGAGAAGATCTGGGTTGGGAAGCTTGACGACTGTGTGAAATAGTTCTGGAAGGTGATGGGAGGGTCTGCTAACCAGGAAACATACTGACAGCTTTCGAGGTACCATGGGTAAGCTGAGTCTGGAAACCAAGAATTTGTGGCATCAATATAAGTGACTCTGGTGTTTTCCTTAGCAGGGCTTGAAGTTCTAGGCTTAGGATCAGAAAAAGTAAACAGTTGAATTGATTTAGCATTGGCTGCTTGGGCCTAGAGAAAAGACAAGAGGGAAGTCAGTTGAGGATGTTAACAAGAGAGAGGTTGTGTTATGTTTTATGGGCTAAATAAGTAACAGATATAATCAAGAAGAGGCAAATACATTTTAGAGAAAATCGAGATCAAGAAAATGGCGCACTGGATGAAATTTGAACAACGGATATTATACAAGTCAAGGAGTGGGATGATTAGAAGATTAGAAGACTGTGATTAATGCAGAAGCAAAGAACTGAGTACCACATGTTCTCACTCATAAGTGGACCCTGAACAATTATCATAATACTATACAAAAGGGATTGGCAGTAGTGGGAAACTGCCAGGAGAGGGAGGAGAGGAACACCTCATCAATAAGGGTACCTGATCTCAAACTGGGTGAGGTGGCGACCAAAGTGAGGCCCAAACTTTACCTACACAATAACCATTTGTATACTTAGCCCTGAATTGAACTCTACAACTTTAAAATTAAAAAAAAGAGAGAGGTTGTGATTAATGCAAGTGTAGATGCCAGAGTTCTTGAAATTAATAGTCCACAAAGTAGAGCAGTTCCCTGTGGTATTGAGGTCCAGGGTGTGACCATTTATGTGAATAATTCTAGTGAAGGTAAAAATGACGGGAATTGAAGAGGGAAGGAATAGAGACAAAGTTGATGAATGATTCTCTTTACAGGGAAACTGAAGCCACACAGGGTAGTCATAAAATCTGGATTACAGCAGTTGACAGAACCAAATACAAAACCTTCGGTCAAGATGACTAAGAGATGGCAAATGACAATGAGGTAAGGGTGAAAGGAATTCACTAGATGCTTTGAGGCTCTGCAGAGAAGATATTCACACAAGAGTAGGAAGAAAATGTTTGGAAAAGAATGATACTTTGGAATTCTAAAATAGAAGGAAAGGGGAAGGGAAATAGAAATAGAAGGGAAGGATAAAAATACAGAGGACTTTGACATGGGAAGAATCTAAGCTAGACTCATTGTCAAAGGGGCTTTAGAGGCAGAAGGACATTTGGGCTTAACAAATTTAAACTTGTTTTAAATAATAAATGAAGACTCAGAGAGAGCAAGCTGTTCAATTTACACCATTAGTTGGCAGAATCTGAGTTTAGGCATTCACTAGTTATTAATTCATCACATATTTCGTGAACAACTAGTGTCAATATCTAGGGATGAATTAACCTCGGCATATGTCTTCAAGAAATTTGTAGGGGAGAGATAGATAAAGTCTAAAAAATAATGACAAGGTAGAGTTATAAAGGCTAGCAGAGGGCCTTAGAAAGGATGCTGTGGAGGTTAAAGAATGAGCCTCATGCCTGGAAGAATGGAGGAAGTAGAGTGGGTTGATTGTGTTATGCGTCCTGGTGGAATTGGAGCTAGCAAGTAATGCATGCTTGAACAAATTAGACAAAGGTGCCTCTTTCGGGCCAATATAGCACTCAGCCAGGGCAGTGCTCCGTACATTTTCTCCAGCTCGTTTCCACCCCCTCTCAACCTTCATGATTGTGAGTTGTAGGGAGAATGCCAGTGTCAGGGAAGACTTCCCAAAGGAGGTGGTTACATTTAAACCATTCTTTACTTCCAAGTCCAAAGCTCTGTCTGAAAGTTGAGAAAGCAGAACATCATCTACTCCACAAAGTAGGACCGAGCTGTCTGCTTAGAGTAAGGGAGCTTGGTTGGTGCAGAAAAATTAGAGAATTGACAATTGTGAAAAACACTAGTAATAGTTCCCTTGAAGTTTTAAAATGGGAGAACCAGAGACAGAATGTACTGTTATTAGATGAAGATCAGATGCAATGTTTATCCCTTCAGTTCATCTAGACTGTGATAAAGTCTATGATGCTCCTTGGCATTCTAAAGGGAGGGTTGATAGGGAAATAATTTGAAGATCCTGATGGTTGAAAATGGTAATGTGGTTTGTACCTAAAGAAAAATTGTAACGACCCAATCTTTACTTTTCCTTACTGTGCAGGCATGGTCACAGAGTTTTTCTTAAAGAAAAAGGATAGTTGATCATACTGAGTGATCTATCATAGAAACAAAGAACAGAGTACTACATGTTCTCACTCATAAGCGGACCTTGAATAATTATAATACTATAGAAAGGGATTGGTCAGGGGAGGGGGAGTGGAATTGGCAGTTGAGGGAAACTGCTAGGGGAGGAAGGAGCACACCTCATCAATAAGGATATGTGCATAATCAACATTTGTATACCTAACCCGGAATTGTATCCCACATCTATATAATAAAAAAATAAGTAAATAAAAAAAGAAAAAGGATAACATAGAATGAGAGAAATGAGAAGAAAGGGTTAACCTACCAAAGCAAGACAATATTAGAAGCAAGCTATTAGTGAGAATAGATCAGCTAATATGGGTCAAATCTCAGTGGCTTAACATATCAAATGTGTTTTTCTTTTGTTGCTACACGTCTATTGCACACTGGCTGAAGCTTTACTTCCCATCATTCTTCACTCAGAGATGTAAGTTATAGAAACCCTATCATCTGCAGAATTACTGGTTGCTGAGGTAAAGGGAGAGGGAGAGAATGTGCAGTGTCTTGCATGGGGAATAAAATGCTCCTGTCCTGAAGTAATACATGTCACTTCTGCTCAATTTTATTGGTCAAAATAAGTCATAGGCCATGTTCAACATCATAGGAGTGGGGAAGTCCAGTACAGCTGTGTGCTGGGAAGGAATAGAATTGAAATATTTGGTAACTAGAATTAAGATTACCAGAATTCTTACAGCATCTCTAATAGACTACTAGTTTTTTGTTTCTCCCTTCACCAACTACTCTATAAACTTCTACCATAGTGATCTTCCTAAAGCATAGAATTATTCTAGCTATAAACCTTCACTGATCCCCTTTACCTTATGCATCTGGCCCAAAATCTTTAGCTCCACATTGCAGGTTCATTACCATCGATTCCCAGGGTAATCTGGGATGTCTCCCCTCACTCTTCACTCACGGCTTACCTATATCCAATCCTATCTTTGCCATTTATTTTTTCATTTATTTTTCAAAAGTAAACTTAAATTCTGCCACCCCACAAAACCAAATATTTAAAAAATTTTTCCCTTTAGCAACAGGATCTTGTCAGTGTTTTTTGAAGCATACTTTGCATAATAAAAGTTTATCCCATGCTTCTTTTCCTTTAGATAATAAGTTATTTGATGACAGAAACAGTATCTTGTTCATCATTATGTGGTTCCCTTCCTGCTTTTGTCAAGTGTTGAGCACAGTGCTTGATGCATAGCAGGTATTAAATTCATGGAAAGGATCTTATATTGTACTTCTTGATTTGATCTGGTTGAACCTTTCTCTACGCTCTCCTTCTTGATCCTTTGTTTGTATCTCCCAAGTATTTTTATGGTCAAAATAGAAGTACTCTGTTTGTGTTCAGTATTAATATCCTGAGTCAGCTGTTTTATACTGGGAGCTGAATTTTAACTGTTGTGAAAAAAAAATGGTGGCCTTAAAAATGGATAGGAAATGGAATTGATTGGAAAGTCTTTTAGGAAATGGGAAGAAAGAGAGAAAGAGAAACTATATACTTCTTTCTAGGAAAATCAAGGCTACCATCAGACTAACTTTTACAGGTAATTGCAGGTTAAGGTTTTTTTTTCCTCATTAGACTATGGCTATGTAGAGACGATGGAGCACACTGAGTCATCTTTATATACACTACATATATAGTAGTGCTATCGAAAAATGAGTTGTTCTCTTCTCTATTAAGTCTTGGTTTCTCCTTGGTTATGTGTGCAGGTTGTGTTCACAAGGGCTAAGTCAAAATGATCATTTTATAATATTACACATGCCAGAGACCTAAGAGAATCAATTTGCTTTTTCTTGTCTTGTAGATGCAGAAACTGAGATCTAGAGAGAAGAAGCAACATTTTCCCTTCAAGTATGCTACATGGACCACCACAGATTCCATTAAACTCTCTCCTTCTCAAACTTCTAAAATGCAAAATGATAATGATGATTAATAATTGGATTCATTAGTGGGATCAGATTAATTAATTTCATAGATTTATTGAGTAGATGTTAAGTGTCAGCTACCTTGCTAATGACTGGAGATTCAAAGAAAAAGAACACAATTAGCTTTACATAAGAACTCTGAGTCTAGTCTGTGATATGTACGGTGCTAGGTGGGAGGCTGTTTATCACCTAGTGTTCCATAGAGATGTTTTAAATGCCATTATACAGTTACATTAGTGAAGTATATTTCAGTTAAATCAATTTTTATGAGAATTTATTTACTGAATTTTTTAGTTGCTGGTTTAAAAATGTTAAGGTAAGTTATTTTTTCCAAATTAACAAGGGGACATGATGATAAACTGAATAACTAGACTAGACATTCATTTTAACAATAATTTCAAAAAAAAACTGACAAGAGGGGGACATTCAGAAATCAAATGCTTTTGACCAACAATCACTACTTTCCTGAATTTAAAGTCAGTCTAGGTTTAGGAAAACAACACTGTTGGTGAGTTACTGGACAGAAGAATCAGTAGCAGAAACAACAATAACACCAATAAGACCTCAAAAAAATTTTAAAACATTTTAAAAGAGTCTTATATTAATCCATGAGTTTTATGTTGGATGGGAAACTTGGAAAGGATATATGATAATCAGTATGTACATTTAGAATTAGAGAAGGACAGAAATGACTAGAAAGCACTCAAAGAAATATCATTTTTGTACTGATCTCAATCATAGAAAAAATGTAAATGAAATCTCAGGGTTATGTTTTCCAGATAGCAAAGGGGAGCTTTTGCAAAGGGAGAGAGATGCTGAAGGTGAAAATGAGGTGGTCAACTACTCGGGAAATTAAAACTGTAATAAGGCACCAGTGGGTTGTGTTTCTGTCCCTTTGCAATAACAGAATGTGAACAAAAGGGTCAGAGGGCAGAGGCTGAAGTTCAGCTTGGAAAATGAGGTCTGTCATGAGGCTTCGGGTGGTGCATATAGCAGGTGGAACCAGGCTGACAAATTAAACAGCTCTGGACAGCCTTCACGGTTGAAAATCGGGTGTCTTCAGTTTGCCATAAAAGACTGAGCCTAGCATTTGTGGGTTAATGGAACAGCACCATTTCACAAAGACTTTAGTATGGTCTACATGCTGGCTCTGCTTGGAGGATGGAAGAAAAAGAGAAAGAATTAGGAAAGTGAGTGTTTGGTATGAGATTGGGAGTGTGAAAGGCAAAAAAGAAAATAAAGAGAGAAAAAAAGGAACGAGAGAGAAAAAAGAGCATGAGAAGCTAGAGATAAAAATGATGCGAGTGAGAGCCAACATGAGCAAGATAGGCTGTGAGAGGAGAAATAAATAGAGCCAGAAAAAAAATGTACTGGGGGACAGCACTAGACAAAGATGAGAGATAAGAAAAGAGGGTTGGGGGCAGGGGGAAAGAAGATGGGAAAAGTGAAAAAGAAAGAAAAAGAAAAAAATGCAGCCATTCCACTATAAATCCAGGCATGTTTCAGCATGTACAATTTCAAGGGGACTGCTAAGAGCTATCTCCTGTCAGCCAGCTCCAGGACATGCTGGGAGTCATGGAGGGAGAATCAGAAGGCAGAGGTGAGCGCCCGGTTCAGGCACCCAGGTAGCTTCAGCTGATTGAGCAGAGACCTTGTAATGACAGAAGTGGAACTGCTTCCTTTCCTTATCTACAGTATACTAAGACCAGAAGATGACTCCTTATTTTTTTTTTACTTACTAGCTATCTTTGTTTCACATGCTCTCAAAAGTCATTAAAATGCTGGTAGCAAAGCTTCACAGTTGCTATGCGTACTGGTCACAGTATTCAGGCCAAGGGGTTATTATAAGGGAGGGAGATAACAGGTTTTCCCAAGTGGAGATTTAAGTAATACCTAACAGTGTGGGCCATCTGGTGAATTCCATGGAAAACAAATTGCCTTTCATAAGCATTTTTACTATCTCTATACCATGCTAATTTCGGTGGACAAACTATTCCTTAAGGGATTTTGTACAGACAAAGAATAGAGGGCAGCTTCTTTGTCCTTTTTCTCATTTCTTAAGGCTTCAAAATGTCTTTGTTTTAGCTTGCTGGAGCCACAGTGGTCAGGATCATTTATTTGCTCTCTGAAGAGTCCAGATGACATCTGTTAATAATCTTAAAGGTATTGGTTGAGCACATACTATGTGATAAGATAATGTTAGATGCTATGAGAGAAGTACAGAATTACATTAAGAAAATGTCTTGTGGGCTGTGTCAGTGAGTATCAATTTGCATCCATGAATGTTCTGTATCCTCACTGGGGCTTGGCATACACACAGGTGTTGCATTTGTGAAAATCAATAAATACAAATATACACTTAAGATTGTGTGTTTCATTGTATTTAAATTGTACTTCAAAAGAAAAATAACTGTAAAGAAATATTGAACATTATTTACTGCTATGCACACTTTAATACTTAGGGTGAAATATTTAGGTAAAGGGTGCCGTCATCTGCAATTTACTTTGAAATGCATCTAGAAGAAGATGGGTTGATGAATGACAAGAGGACTGAATAGATGGATAAATACGTGATAAAGCAAGAGTGGTAAAATATTATAATCTGGGTGTTGGGTATATTGGTGTTCACTGTAAAATTCAATTCTACTGTGTTTGAAGTATTTAATTTAGTTCATGAGTAAAAAATTAAAAGTTATTGCTATAGTACTAATCCAAACAGTTAAGAAAAGAAAGTGGTGGTAGCCGGGCTCGGTGGCTCAGCCTGTAATCCCGCGCCTTGGGAGGCTGAGGTGAGTGGATTGCCTGAGCCCACGGGTTCGAGACCCGCCTGGGCAACGTGGGGAGACCTCATCTCTACAATAAATCAAAAAATTAGCCGGGCGTGGCAGCGCACGCCTGTAGTTCCAGCTACTTGGAAGGCTGAGGTGGAAGGATCGCCGGAGCCCAGCAGGTTGAGGTTGCGGTGGCTGGGAGCGGCTACTGCACTCCAGTTTGGGTGACAGAGTGAGACTCCAACTCAAAAAAAAAAAAAAAAAAGAAAGTGGCGGAATAAAGAATGAGGAAAAAGATGTGGTCAAAAGAAGTTAATAAGAGATAGTTGTATTATTAATAGTTATCCATTGCTGCACAATAAATTAAAATGTATTGGCTTAAAACACCACACATTTACTACCTCATAGTTTCTGAGCCAAGAATCCAAGAATGGCTAAACGGGGTCATTCTGACTGAGGGTCTTTCATGAGGTTGCCGTATCAGGATATGTTCAGGCACTTCTGTCATCTGAAGCCTTTCCTGAGACTGGAGGATCTGCTTCCAAAATGGCTCTCTCACATATCTCTCTGCAGGGGGCCTCAGTTCCTCATTATATGGGCCTCTGCATTTGCTGCTTCAATGTCCTCACCTTATAGTCACTGACTTCCCCCAGTGTGAGTGATCTGAGATAGCAAGAAGGAGATAACATGCCTTTGATAACCCAGGCACATGCCATCACTTCTGCCTATTCTACTTGTTACATGCTAGTCACCAGGTCCAGGCTATACTTTAACAAAAGGGAATTACGCTTCACTTTTTGCAGGAAGAAATACTAAAGAAAATTGTGGATATGTTTTAAAACCTCCATAAAACCTTAGGCAGAATTTTCGTAAAATTGCTTGTTTTTATAAGCAGATGGTGAAGGGGTCTTCAGTGTCAAGGTTGCTAAGACCCATGCCTGAGGATTGAAGCACAACAAAATAAGGCAAAACTATAGCAAAGACACAGACTTGATCTCTGTGAAGCCAGGTGGAAAGGCAAGGCTGAACAATCCTTATTCTAGCGAAACTTCCTCATCTAGATGATTATAGAATTTCCACAGAAGCCTCTGGAGTCAGGGCTCAGTGAGGTGAAAAGGCCAGCCTTGGCTTTTTTTTTTTTTTTAATTGAAATTAAATTCACACAATGTAGAATTCACAGTTTTAACCATTTCAAAATATACAATTCAATGATTTTTGGTATATTCACAATTTTGTGCAACCATCACCACTATCTAATTCCAGATAATCACACCACAAGAAACCCTGTAATCATTAAGCACTCACTCCCAATTTGCCCCTTCCTCCCATCTCTTGGTAACCACTAATCTATTTTCAGTCTGTATGGATTTGCCGTGACTATGTGGTTTTGACACAAGAAGTAAAGGGGAACCAAGGTCAGACTACCTGTGAAGAATGTTTTGACATGTATGGGAGGTGGGAATTGACAAGTCCAAGAGAGATGGTGGAAGGAAATAATAGAATCCACAGTAACAGGAAAGAGAAGGTAATGTAAGTAAATTTACATAAGTAGTTTGGGGCTATCTTATAAATTTGGACACAGTGAATCTGAATAGTCACATGCTCGGGTGTTACCTAAAAATTAAGGATGATTGTGGAGCTTCACTGGACTCTATATTAAAATTTCCTTTAAAAGGACATTCCCCCAACTTTAGTACTTGAAGATAGATGTAACTATTCAAGCTAAAATTGGTTTTGTTGTTCCAGCAGAAAATTCCATCTGGTTATTTTAGGAGCATAAATATTTGGTGGAGAGCAACTGACTAGTAAGATGGAGAGTAAAGATCTAGATTTTTAAATTTTTATTTTATTTTATTCAGGGTCTCACTGTCGCCCAGTCTGGAGTGCAGTGGCATGCTCACAGCCACCACAGCCTCAACTTGCTGGGCTCTGGCGATCCTTCTGACTCAGCCTTCCAAGTAGATGGAATCACAGGCACATGCCACCATGCCTGGCTAATTTTTTTGATTTATTGGAAAGATGAGATCTCGCCAAGTTGTACAGGTTGGTCTTTAACCTTTGAGCTCAGGCAGTCCTCTTGCCTCTGCCTCCCCAAGTGGCTGGGATTACAGGTGTGAGTCACCATGCTCGGCATCAGATGTTATTTTAAAGTCAAGTATGTCCCTGGTGCTGGCCTTCCTAGCTTTGAATTTCAACTCTGCAGACCTTGGGAAAGGACTTAAACTCTTTCTACCTCAGCTTCCTCTTCTGTAACACAGGCATAATCATATTGCTTATTTTTTAGAAATGTTAGGCGGACTAAATGAGTCAACACATTAAAAATGTGTGAACAGTACCTAGGACACTTTAAGCTCTCATAGCTGTTTGCACTAATAAACTTATCATTAAAGGAAGCACACTCTTTAGAGAAAACAAAAGAAATGTAATGTTTCTTTAATCCAGTTATTTTCGCATCTAAAATCCTGCATGTTTTATACTAGGGTCCTGGGCAGATGGAGTTTTAAGTCTTCGCAGTGTAAGACAGTGTGAATGATGCTACTGCAGATTCAGTCACAGTGTCAATTTGCTGACAGCAACTTCTTCCCCTTGACATTTCTCAAAACCAGGACACCATCTTGGATGCTTCAAGTGTGAGAAAGAAGTCCTCAAAGAGATTCTAAGATTTAAAAATATTAATCTGCATCTGGAATCCCTCCTGTGAACATTCGCATCTTGGGACACAAATATCTCCTGGGATCCTAACATCACTGACTCTTTTAAAAAAAATATTGGATCTGTATAATGGATAAAACATTGCTCTATAAAACATAAAGCTTTGCTGACAAGAATAGAGCGAAAGAAAATAAATTGTTGAAAGATTTAATAACTTTGGATCCTATGGCTGGAGGTAGATATTCAGAGTTTGAAAAGCATCCAAGCTTGGCTTAAGTGAGTTGGTAAGAGTACTGCCAACAGGTTATACGACCAGAGTACCACAGGTAAGCTGCACCATCAAACCATCTAGAATATGTGGGAGAAATAGCTCCTTTCTGCCTAGCTCTTAGAAATTCTGTGGTGTTCAAACAGTGACCTGCTGACATCTGCTGTATGTGTAAAAAACAAAGTCACTTTTAAAAACAAGATCAAAGTCATTTTTTAAAAAAGTACTGTGAGAATTGAAGAGAATCACTTTGGTAGGCCCACTTGCCAAACAGGTTGGGCATAAATTCAGCCTGCCTATCAACTCACTGTCAGTCTTTCTCCAGGATATGCAAGTTTCAACCCACCCCACTATCCCAGTGCTTTGTTTCTCTTTCACTAGATGACTGCTCATTTTCCAAATTTGCAAAGAATTATTGAATGAAATAGGAAGTGAGGGGGGAGAGAGAGAGAGAGACAGAGAGAGACAGAGAGAGAGAGAGAGAGAGAGAGAGAGAGAATGAATATGTATCCATAAAAACCCAAAGCTTCCTTTATGACTTGCTCCCAGAATCAGCTATAGTGCCTGCCCAATGACCTTATGGAGGAGTTCTGTGTATATTTGCTATGGTGTCTTTGTAGATGGGTGCCAAAATCTCAACACTATTCTCCTAAGATTACTTGCTGCTAGGCAATGACCATCCTGCTTCTGGCCTTTAAGCAATCTCACCTCATCCACTGTCCCACCCACTGCTTATTTGTGACCTGCTTATTCTCTGAAGTTATCTTGGAAAGACTCTGACTTTCTGAGCTCCTGATAAGTGACCACTCCATAATGCCCCCTCCTCTTTCAGTCACATATCCTCTATCCACTTCCACCTCTCTGGGTTTGGGGGGGTATGCAATTTTTCTGACATTTGGACTTCCGTCTTTTTCTTTAAATATCAGGTTAATCAGGTTAGTTCACCCCTCTGGCTCTCAGTTTTCCTTGTAATTTAAGATAGTAATTGCTGTTCTGCCCCAGAAGCCAATGTCCACTGCTGGCTAGGTCAGTATTGACTTCCTGAGGGAAGAATTAAAAAATGGGCCACAATTCAAATTGACATCTATAAAATGTGTTCTGTCTTGTACAAGTATAAGCAATGCTAAATTGGTCCTTGGAAGAGTTTCAGAAACAAAGGAAAGAATATAAATAGTCTGTTTAGTGGCTTCCTTTCTGAGATATATGAGGGTTTAGGTACTTATTTATTTGGTTGCCAAATTTACAGACTGAGTTGAAGTAATTGCAGTAAGAAATACCAAGAACTTTATTACAGCACAATGATGTAGAAATAGAAAATAGTTATTCTGATTTGGGTTAATATTCAGAGGGCAGAATCATAGGTATCTACCTAAGTTACTGATAATTAACAATAGATGTCATATAGTCCACCTGAGTCAGGGTGAATGGACAAACTGATGACTGAAAATTATATTTAGATCGTATGTTGAAAAGACTGAGGTTCAAACTCCATTTAACACTGATACTAAAACAGCCAAAAAAGCCTTAGAACGAAGGCCATGGAAATGTACCTCTATGAGGTAGTCTGAAGAAGCTATAATCGTTTTTTGAATCCTTCCTGGGTACATTAAAAATGGGTTTTACTAATGAAAAGTGACTCTGCTCTGTGGTTAATCATGTTAAAGAAATGTTCCACATAATCACTGTGAAATTGAATGTTGGTAAATAAGACGCTTAATATTTATTTAAATAATTTTGCAAATGATGAGGAATAAGAAATAAGACATTGGGTCATGATACATAGATTTGGCCTAAGAAACCATGCAATTCAGAGGGCCAGTATCTAATTGCAGATATCCCAGGAGCTATTCTAAATTCGGGGTCTGGTCTCAGTTATCCAGCATCTTATTGTGAATTTGATGTGGCTACACCAGGGCATGCAATTTATGTATAAATGCTACTAGTTTTGTGGAACAATTTAAAGGAAAAATCAGGGTTCAGATATTTGCCCTCCCTTTGAGGTGCATCCAAAGACCCTGTGGCCTTGTGTGCAGCACAGGATTTCTAAGGGGAGGCACTGTCTGTCCTCTTTTCTTTAAAGTGATCCCCTTGGCTTTTGGAAATGAACCAGACTTTATGCAACTTTCTCTATCTAGAAATTAAAGATCTGGATGATAACTTTGAAGGTACTAGTTAAGAAATGTTTTGCTAAACACCCTGATCATGAGCCACACAGCAACAATGAGAAAAAGTCTTCTGGCAAGGTGTCTATATAAGTAATTAAGACTTTAGGATGACATATGTCCCTATCACTTCCTATTAGTTAGAATGCATAGATGATAAATATAAATAACACATTTCATCATTTATTGAATATAAATGCTTTGTAGAGAACTATAGTGGAAAATGTGATACACATACATCTTTGTGTTCTGTAATGGAAAAATTTTTATATATAAGAAGGTCCAATGTATATAAGCATAGAATTGCCAAGAAAGTTTTGACTATGGCTGTTGAAAAAATGCAATATTTAAGGAGTTGTTGTAGAAAGTTCATAGATCTAAAAACAATCTTTGGGAAAAAAAATGGAGACTAGAAGACTTTCTCTTATAGGCAAAAAGACATTTAAAAGAGGTAAAGATGAGGCCATGATATTTACAGGTAACTGGATGACTAGTATGTTCCTGTAGCTTTATTTATATTATCTTAATCCTTCAAATTATCCCACAAAGAGATTCTTATTTCATTTTATACATGAGAAGATTGAGAATCAGGAAGGTTAGGTAATTTGTCTAAGTTTACAGAGCTAGTAAATGACAGAACTGGGATTTAAATCCAAGTCTATCTGACTCATAGCCCATAAGCTTTCCAGTATGCAAAACAAAATGATGTTGAATATAGAAATGAACAGTAGTATTTCTGTTTCTTTCTACTAATACATGTGACTGATGGGCTTCTAAGGGTATGCTAGAGACAGTTGAGCTGCTGATGGGCCTCTCATGGAGATGTGCTGGATCTGAGTGTAATTATAAATGCATTCATTCAGCACATATTTCCTGCAGCTCTTCCAGGATCACAACATTCTATGGAGGTCTGACAGGTGATACAAAGGTGACAGCATCTGCAACTCAAATAATGCATGCAGGATGGATCACTGAATTGTAAGAATGATCTAACAGCAAAGACTCAGTAAAGACTAGTACAATAAGCAAGAGCATCTAGGGTGGGAGTCTGTGTTACATATGCATCTTAGTGAAGATGATGGCTTCTTAGTCTGAAAATACAAAGGCTTGGAGGGGCATAAGGACACCAGATTAGGAGTCAGTTGGCCATTTTGTCTTTTAACTCTGTGTAAATACATTTAATACCTCAACTTCCTCTTTTGTGGGGGTCCTGGGAAAGTTGCTTTATTTTTTGGTGTCTTGATTGTTTTTTTGTTTGTATTACAGGCATAATTATATCTACTTTATCCATCTCACATCTCTGTTTTAAGATTTGATTTGAAGAACTCAGAAAGCTTTAAGTTTTAAGCTAATGAAGTAAATCATCAACTTTATGAAATTAGAATTAGTCCTTAGGGAACTTCATATATAAATGGGATGATATGAGAAGTACTCAAATACAACATATGATCCAACAGCCCTGAATTTTAGGGATGCAAAAAAGGACTATGATAGTCCAGGTGGGGAACCTAGAGGGAAACAAAGAATGGTAATTTGCTTGGCATTATGATACAACTATTCATTTTAAACCCCCAAAGTCTTGGTAGGATATCATGGGCAAATACTTATTAAGTCTAATATGTCTGCAGAATAATAATGACATTGTAGGTTTCTGATTGATGCTAAGTCATTTAATCTGGCTGTAAAGCCACAAATATATTACAGAGTTTCTGAAAAGGAATACCAGAGTTTAAATGATGATCTGACTTGAACCATTTTAATTTTTTTGTAGGCAAGAAGAAATGTGTGGAAACTGAGCCTTGGGCTGTTTTAAGAAGGTTGTATGTGGTAAAGAAGCATCCATGTCAGATTTTGACATTTAAAATCTGAGGAGACTGATGGAGACCACAGACATATGCTGTACTCTGATGATTATTTTTTATTTGCTTTCTGGAGGATATTCATCTTATAGTGTCTTGCAGTACCATAAGGTACTCTCTACAATCCAGCACCCCATTAACTGAACACTTTCAATTGACAAACGCTCTCCACTCACAGAAACAACTCCATGTTTACTGATGCTCATAAAGGTGATATGTCAGCTTCATAATATGATTCTAAAGCAACTTCTGAATCATCAAAGTATGATGAATTATGTTCAGAATAAATTTCATGCCAAAAATTTTATGTTCGAAATATCTCATAACAGGTGGTTTAGATTATTTCAGTTCTGAGTTTCTAATTATCAGAACATCTGATTAATGAGAACATCCTTTTGCTTATGCTAAATAAAGGAAGTTACTGTATTATTAACCTAGTAATGTCATAGAAATTCACATTGGATAACATTAGTAAAACTGTAAATTTTAAGAGTTAAATGCTGTTCACAAGGTGAGACTCAGAATATAAGGAAAAAGGAGATATTATTTAAGTGGTTAGAATAGCTAATGGATAATCCATATTTATCTATCTATCATTACCAACACAGTCTAATTGCTAAACATATTGAAAATTGCACACTGGAGGCAGAAGAAATTTAGCTAGTAACATAAGGTCCAGGACCAGTGAAAGAAAGTAGAAAGCTTGCCTTTTGGTGATCATCCAAATCTTAACATTCTCATGGCCATAACACTGCTCCAATAGAGATACAATCTGGTGGGGTGACACAGCAGCATAAATCTCACTTCATATAATATTTTAGGTAGATAGCAGTCCTGTGATTGTTTGAAAAAGAACGTTAGTCAGCATTTGTGGTGTGGAGGTCTGAAACTCAGAGGCAACAGAGGTTCAGGGCCCCAGAAAGATGCACAAAAATTTGGGACCAAAGAGCTGAGGTACTATCAGTACACCGAGGAAGAAACTTTAAAGAGGAGGCAAAATGGATTAATGTAGATTCATCTAACTTCAGAAAGCACAAAGCTTAGAGAACTTGAGGGTGTCCAGGCTATCTATGGCACACCAGTTTTCAAGCATACCAGCTTTGGTCCTGCATTTGGGGGCTGAATCTGCAGACTAACAGGCAAGTGGGACTTTGGTTGTGAGGATGGCACTATGTTTCCTATTCTTCTGGCTGCCAACTTTCTACTCGGACAATGTTCTCTCAAAGAGGAAGAATATGAGGAGGGCAGGCCGCCAGGTCACTGTAGATGTCTAATTTTGAGGTTCTTCGGAAGAACTTTTCTTAATCATAGCTTTTGGTTGAACCAATCCATTCTGAACTTTTAGAGATGTTACAAAGGGGATGAATAGGTAGGAGATAATATAGCAGTTAGAGAAGTTCTTAAAGTATTTTGTTGTTGCCACAGTCAAAATAATATAAATGAAGTAAAATAAGATGAGTAAGAGAAAAAAGCAGTGCTTCATATCCACATATAATTGTTTCTGTTGTATATCTATTAGCATTTTAGTCCTATTCTCACAATATGCTGACTTTTTGTTTCCATCTGGAATTTTGCAAGGACACAGATTTAATATGAACATTGATGTTCAAGATGAGTATTTTAAAAGCTTTTCAAGTTTGTTATGGTTTTAAAGTCATAAGTGAAATCTCCCCACTTGAACTTGGGTGGAGGGTGGTGGAGGTAAGAATTTGTAACTGCCTTGATGAACAGAATGTAGTAGAACGAATACCGCCTGACTTCTGAGGCTTTGTTAGAAAAGGCCATGCATGTATTGGTTTCTTTCAGGAAATTCTCCCTGAGAACCTTTGGCTGCCAAGTAAGAAGCCCAGCCACCCTGAAACCAGCATGTAGAAAGACCACAATGGAAAGATCACTTATAGAGAGATTTCCAAGAAATCCCGGCTGTTCTAGTCCAATTGTTTTGAGTGTTCCCAGTCCAAGCATTGGACATATGAGTAGATAAACCTGTGAGTCAACCTTAGCCACTGTCCGACTGCAGTCTCACTAGAGACACTGAGAAAGAACTGCTTCTCAGAGCCTAATCAACCCTCAGATTCATTAACAAAATTAATGGTTGTTACTGTGTTGTTCTACCCTTTTGGGAGCAGTCATAATCTGCAATAGATAACCTAGACACAATTTGACAAACATTTCTATGGACACTCTTGTTTCTGACAAAGAGTAAGGGCTACTGGTGGTGGAAGTGGGGGCCATAGTAGCTGAATTTGATAGGATCGCTAAGTGAGATAAGGCAGAAGTTGAACCTCTATTCCCTTACTTATTTTTTACTGTCATTTCTACCTTACTATTCCCTTTTCTATCCTGCTTTTATGACCAACCACTGTCACCAACAGAAGTTTCTTATGTTCACCACCTTACTTCTTTTTCAGGCAGTATAGGAAAACTTCTAGAAGATCCCAGCCTCTCTTGCAGTTAGGCTGAGGCCATGTGCTTTGAGCTCTAGCCCATGAAATGCTGACAGAAATGATGAAAACCTCTTTCACACCTGATCCTAAGAACTTCCTGTGTAATACTTGAATAGTCCCTCTTGCCTTTCAGTGTGACCTTGGAGGCCACAAGTTTGAGAAGATATAGAGGGCACCCTAACCCCCATTGACTGTGACATGAGTGAGAGACAGACTTCTAGTTTATTAAGACTCTGGGATGTTAGGTGTTGAAGCTATGTGCTTAGCAGCAAGTGAGTATTAATGTAACTTATACAAATCTTTTGCCCTGACTTGCTTTTTGCTGATGTGGAAGACAAACGGGATAAACAGTCCTTTCTGTTGAATAGTCCCCAAGCCTTCAGGCTATTCGCCTTTCATTTCCAATCCTCCTGTGAGGCATGTGGAAGATGTCCAAAAGGACAGAACCCCTTTTTGGACTTTGAGCCCCACTCTCTTTGAGCCTCACACCCAGCTCAAGCTCATAAAATTACATTTCTAAGCTTTGCTTAAAAAAACTTAACCATTTCCCCACCATGGTGGCCATTGACATACAAAGTAGAGATCAAAATACTGAAAAATATTGGATAACTGAATTGTCTTTCCTAAAGAAGTAACAATAAACATTTGCACTAATAAACTTCCAAAGTAGAGGAAGTAAGAGAGAGAGAAAAAATGTTTAGAGAAAACTTCTATTAGCCCTCCCTAAACAAAGATTGATTTCTCACTATTTTTTTTGTGAGTCAAATTAAAATATATTTTCTACAGATCAGCCAGCTTCAGAATTGAAGACCAAATCAAGGAAGAGTGAGCCAGTCTAGAAAATAAAACATTGGTGTATAAAACCATTGCAACTGTAGCGTTCTCAGGAGAGTTATGTATTTTCCAGTCATGCCTGTTCTTCCCAGTGAAAAGGGAAAAAATAAAATAATATCCTCCAATGCTCTTCTAATTTTCACAGTCATTATCTCTTTCCTGCTTGCTCTTTATTTATCTCTCTCATTTACAAACACATGCGCATAACAGTTTCTAATCATCCACCAACACAAGAGAATAATGGCCATCTTAGGCCACTTGAAGACAGCTAAAGGGTGATGGGGGAGGGGAAGAGGGACAAACTACCCTTTGCCCCAGGAGGGAGCTCTTCTGGCCAGAAAGCAATAGCTCAACACTGCCCCACAGGTCATTGGACCTCACAGTTAAGAAAAAATGCTGGCACGGGAGATAAAAGGGATATAATGAAAATGTAAACGAAAAACTTTATACCAGGCCTGGCCTGACAGAGGGAAGATTGATATCCCATGATGCTTTGTCTTGATGAGACAATGAAAAATAACCACCACAGCAGCTGTGTCAATATCAGACTTGGTAATGCACCACTGGCTGTGGGTTTTTATTTAATCCGCTTTGCTTTAAGATGATAACGGTTGTTACTTTTCAGTGCCTGTCTGTCAGCGCCCAGCATTGCAATATTCCTCCGCAGCTCTGCGAGCGGGTTTCATTTATTTTAAAATACCATTTCACACACTGCTGACTTTTAACAGTGTTCTGTGTGAGTTTGTGAGATTGAATAGTGACAGAAACAACACTTTTTATGAGAATACAGAATATTAAAAACGGGGCACAATATACAGATGGCAGTTTTCACTACAGCTTGTTTTTTCCCCCCTTGCTTCTGCTACTGAGCTTTCCCACTGAATGCATTTGTAGTAACACCATAAATGTCACTTTCGCTGACTGCCTTTTGGCATTTTATTTAAATGGAATTCAACTCTGGCTTGCTGCTACCGCTGTTGCTGCTGCTGTTACCAACTTGTTTTTAGGGTGGCTCCTTTTTACAAAAGCATCCAGTTGGCTTCATTCCTCATGGCCCCAGAACAGGAAATATATGAGTAACCGCTCAAACCCTAAACCCTTGGCAAAGACCCAAGGTCCAAGGATTCTGAAAGACTTCATCAGGGGAGATTACTGTAGCCATATGTGTTTGGACTTCACAGCCATCACTTAGTGGAAAACACTTCTGAACTCTGGAGTGACTTCTAACTGGGACCTAAGTTACTTCACCAGGGGGAGGGAGAACAATACATCCAAACTGTCTTTAGTTGAATGCTCCAGGAAAACATACTGAGAGACAGGGCTCTGAGTGACTTATCTAGGCCTTGCGTCTATTATTACTGACTCGGAATACTTTGGTTGGGACGTTATACCTGGGCCCTCGCTTCTCTCTCCATTGATCCTATCTTGGCAGGTACATGCTCATGCTGCTGGGCCGCTAGACAGGTAGGAGGGGTGGTATTTTGCTGCCAACATGATGTTGACATGTGCAAATTCCCCTTTCTCTCCTTTTGTTCCTGCACAAAACATCCATTGCTTCATCAATTCTAGAGACTAAGTGGAGTAGACAGGGGTAGTGAAGCCTTTTTCTGGGAGAACCTGTAATTTGGGGAAAGCTAGCTTCTTGTCTAGGTCAAATGAGGCTAAAAATGATTTGCTTAATCCAGCCATATCAATGTGCCCATATCTTACAGACTTGGGCCTGAGTCAGAGAGCCTAAGAGATTTCTAGCTGAGATCTTGAATTTTCAGAAAATTGGAAATCTTTGTAGAAAAAAACAAAATACAATTCAAAGCCTCAGTACTCTCTTCCAGACTGTGACATTTATAACCTTTGTGTATGACACCCTTAGAAACAAGCAAAGCTGGGAACATTTGATAGGTTCAAAAGCATTTTTACAGACCTGACTAGTTTCTGAAGACATCGGAAAGTCTCTCTTAAACTCTTTGTATACTTTTAATTCCAAAAGTTGGAAATCAAAAGGGGTGGAAGACTAGGCAGATATCCAAAAAATAAACTTTGGAAGCTCTTTGTTTTGGATTATTGATGCTTATTTTCAAGTTAATTTCCATAAACCTTTCACAAGTGCTGAAGTAAAGATAACGGGACAAGTTAGAGCACCAATACAAGTATATTTAAATCAATTTAGGAAATGAAAAAGGAGACAAAAAAGAGAAAATAGAAGTGGAATCCAGTCAGGGACAACATCTCATATTATTTACATATTTTAAGTAACACCTAGCACTGAAGTCTGTCTCTTCACACACTCCCCATCTCAGTGAATGGAAAATTCTTTTGTCTAAGCAGTTTCCTTAGACAAAAGTCTTGGGTGCCATTGCAAACTCTTGTTTGGCGACTTCTCTTACACTCATTCACTAAATTCTGACAAGAGATCTGCTTAATATGATTTAAATGCACCTATTTCTTTTTGTCTTCACTACCCCATGTCAATGTGTATCATTGCTAACGTAGCAGTACTTTCCCTGTCTTCTTTTCCTCTCAAATTCATCCTTAATAATGTTGTCTGAGTAATACTCTAAAACAAACATTTGGTCATGACACTCCATCCATGGAAATTTATGGACCCAGACTTGCTTATCTACCCTCAGGAAAGAAGTTTTCTCCGAAGACTTGAGCTCATAGTAATCTCGAGCCTCCTCCACTCACTGTATCTCTCATTTGACTCGGTCTGCGTTCATTGTCCTTTTTAAATCTTCCCATATGTATATGTCTTTTCTCTTTGAATACTGCATGTCTTTACTCATAAGCAGGCCTTGATCACTGGTCACATGAGCACAAGATGCTGGACACTGCTAGGGGAAGGAAGAGGGGGAGGAGGACAGGGGTACACATGGCAACACACTGGGTACCAGGTCCACTATCAAGGGTAGAGAGGGCTGGCTAGAAGCCCAAACTTCACCTGCATGCAACTTACTTATCTAGTAAATCTTCACTTGTGCCCACAACTCTAAAATTAAAAAAAAAATGATAACAATGTAAGAGACCACATTTGTGTTTTTTGGTATCTTCTATGATACCAAGTTGGGTACTGGGTCCAGTGCTATAACCCCTGATAAATAGTAAAACATATTCATAGGGTTTGCAGAATATTTGAATCAGTCTAGCATGTAGGACTGTTCCTGAAAGAGTTAGCAATAATAGATCATTTTGAAACTAAGGCACTAGTAATGATGCAGAAGAGCAACCCACCACTGTACATTTTCTTCACCAGGATGATCTTTAATCAAGCTTGTAAGTGAGGGGGAAAAAACCCTTGGTTAACACAGAAATCTTGCCTGGTTTGCCTAGAAAATCTTGGGACAGAGAATGTATTTATACCTCCAAATCTTTTTGTTTGACTACATTGAATGATTTATTTATTTATTCATTTATTTATTTATATTTTAAAAACAGAAATAGAGATCAAGCTCTCCCTATGTTGCTCAAGCTGGTCTAGAACTCCCGGGTTCAAGTGATCCTTCTGCTTTGGCCTCCCAATGTGCTGGAATTACAGGCATAAGCCACCACTCCTGGTCAGTTTTTTTGGTTTGAGGCTGGAGCTGAGTGATTCTTCTCTGGTGCTTTTTTTTTTTTTTTGAGTTGGAGTCTCACTCTGTCGCCCAGATTGGAGTGCAGTGGCATGCTTCTGGCCACCGCAGCCTCCACTTGCTGGGCTCCTGCGATCCTTCCGCCTCAGCCTTCCAAGTAGCCGGAACTACAGGCGCGCGCTACCATGCCCGGCTAATTTTTGATTTACTGTAGAGGTGAGGTCTTGCCAAGTTGCCCAGGCAGGTCTCGAACCCGCAGGCTCAGGTAATCCACTCACCTCGGCCTCCCAAAGTGCTGGGATTACTGACTGAGCCACCGAGCCCAGCCTCTGGTGTTTTTCAGAAGAGCTGGGCAAATCTTCTTTCACTGCTTTACTGGTAAGGCAGAAAGGGGTGATAGAGGCTTTTTTTCAAAAGTTCATAAACAGCCTGCCCTTTCTGGAAAGCAAATAGAGTTGGATATAGTGAAATCTAGGCAAATCTCATCTCGAAATTTTATTTTCTTCCACTGTCTCTTTTATCCTTTAGAATTTTTTATTAAATGAATATTAATGTTTATAGTTAATTTAAATGACAGATGTACTTTTTAATGAAAATATCTGTATTTTAACATTTTTGTGTTTATTGGCAGAGCATTTTTTGCTTTTAAGGATTTCTGGAAGCTTTCTATGATAGTTTGTCTCTTTCTCTCTCTCTCTCTCTCTCTCTCTCCCTGTCTCTTTCTCAGTCTCTCTCTTTCTTTCTCTCTCTCTCCCCTTTCTGGGTCTTTTGCTTGTCTCTATATGTTCCTCAGTCTCTGCTTTCCTCAGGTAATATCACAGTAATAGTGTTTGAAAGCCCTATCTCATTTTATGACCTCTGCTTATGATCAGAAGGAAAAAAAAGAGAGAGAAAAAAATCAGCTAAGACAAATTTGTTCAAACAAAAATGCAGCTCAAATCCCTTTTTCTTTAGTGTCCATAAGTAATGTAAAACTGGGAGCTAAACAAGGTCACAGAAACAAAGTATGTTCCAGGGTGAGCCAACAGGCCTTCCAGGAAAGGATACTAATTGCGTTCTTCTCCAGGCAAGTGTGACCTGTGTGAGTGACGGGAAGCGCAGATCCTCCATGACCCGAGAAGCACTGCCAAGGTGAGGTTGTCGCAGGTGGAACTGTGAGTCAGCTGTTTCTCCAGAGACTTCCTACCAAGTGCTGGTTTATTTTTAAGAGAAAGAGACAAAATAGCTTCCTTCCCCTCAGGCCCTGCTACTCCCTCCATGAGTAAAATGGTTTCTAAAATTCCAAGAGTTAAAATCAGAGTTGATTATATATGAGATATATAAGGGCCTTTCAATTCCTAAGCACACAGTTATAAACCTCTTTTCCAGAGTTCTCCACTAAAGCAGGCATAATCCCTGACTCTCCCAACTCCCCTTCCACCCAGCCCTGCCACACTCAGATTCCAAAGCAAAGGTTCTAGGTCTGTAGCCACATCAGACTTCCAGAAATTGAAATTCTTTCTTTCTTTTTTTTTTGAGTTGAAATCTCACTCTGCTGCCCAGACTGGAGTGCAGTGGCACACTCCCCCGGCCACCGCAGCCTTGACCTGCTGGGCTCCAGTGATCCTTCCACCTCTGCCTTCCAAGCAGCCGGAATTACAGGTGCGCGCTACCACGCCCAGCTAGTTTTTGATTTATTGTAGAGATGAGGTCTCGCCAAATTGCCCAGGCGGGTCTCGAACCCCGGGGGCTCAGGCAATCCACTCACCTCGGCCTCCCAAAGTGCTGGGATTACAGGCTGAACCACCAAGCCCTGCCAAAATTCACTTAAACTGACTTTTTTTTGTTTTTTCTCAAGATTTTATGGGTGACTAGGGACTTCCTGTATTTTTGTGATCTTCAAAGAGGACTTTAATATCCGGCTAAAAGGCTTTCTGGTCACCCCCAAACCACTTAAAATACCAGAAAGATTCAGCATCCTTGTTGACAACACAGCCAATGCCCCCATATTATGCTTCCTTGCATTATTGAGTCTAATCTTAGTTCTTACGTCATCTCCCTTGCAACTAATAAGCCATCTACAGAGAGACATTTCAAAACCATGTAAATATTCCATTCTTCACGAAAAATTTACCTTAGATTTAAATTGTATATTGATGATTCTTGCCTAAACCAATATTCACCCCTCTCAATGCAAAATAGTTATTTTTCAACTCCAATGCTTCCTCCACTCATACCTGCTAGGCCTTGACATTTCACTACAAGAAAGAGATTCACCTAATTCCCATTTATCTATCATCTTCCTTTCTTCCTCCTCCCCTTCCCCTCCCTCCTTCCCCTTCTCCATCTTCCCCTCCCTTCCCTCTCCTCCCCTCCTCATCCATCTATCATTAGTATAGACTATTTAATTACTAATTTTTCAATGGTTTACAATTTTTACTGTACTTAATTATTTTGATGCCCAAATTGTCCCAGATTTGGCCAATGGGGACCCCTTTAAGTTGGCTTTTCTCTCCTGTATTATGCCCCCATCATTTTCCCCAGCACTTCCTTTCTTTCTGACATAACCCGATGTGTCAGGTTCATCTTATGGCTATACTACCTCAGCCCCAGAGTCTGACAATTCTTTGAGGAACCCTGATTTCTTTCAGTGGGATATAGTATTAAAGACCAAGATCTGGGCACCATGTATACTCACTGCTGTGAAGTATCTTCGCTTCAGTGGACATAGCTAGGAAATATATGCATGTACTTGCACACATGCATATATATACTCATACAAATATATCTATAGTCTCACATATATGTGTGTGTATATACTAGGGAAAAATCAAACAACACCATGACTGGGTATTCAAATTAACAACGACTAACACTTGTGGAGGATAAATGCATATATTCACACACACATGCTTACACACATGTGTACATAAACATGTATACATACACACATACAGATTTTAAAAATCATGAGTTCACACCAATACATCAGTCCCTTCATTGTCTTATTAAAGTCTTTTTGGTTTGAAGTCTACTTTGGTATTAGGATAATAACTTTTTATTTTCATATTATTTATTTCCTTGCTAAATCTTTATTCTTTCATTTTTGGCCTCTAAATTGCCCTGTTTTAACTGTGTGTCTTTTACATAGAACAGAGTTGGACTTTATGAGTAAATTTAAAACTTTTTTCCTTTTGATAGGCAAGTTGAATCCATTCATATTTATAAAATGGCTAATGTGTTTTGTGTAAATCCTGTCATATTATCTTATGCTGTAATTATTGTGTACTGACAACACAAAAGTTTCAAGTTCAGCCAAATATACTTGAAGAAGTTTATTCTGAGCCAACTATGAATGAGAAGGCTTGGGACACAGCCTTGAGAGCATGTGTCCAGGCAATTAAATTGTGGTTTGGTTATATACATTTTAGGGAAGCAGGAGTTACAAAAACCATAAATCAATACATGCGAATTTTCATTGGTTCAGCGCAGGAAGAAGGGACATTTCCAAGCAGGGGCTTGAAGGTTATAGGTGGATTCAAGGATTTCTTGACTGGCAATTTGTATTTCCTATCAAAGGAATTTTGGAAAATAGTAGAGGCCAAGGTGCCTGGTGTCTGGGAGTCCCACAAGAGTTAACATTGCAGGGTCATAAAATGCTTTCATTTCCTTTATCTGTTGTGTGATGTTATATCAGAGTTATTGAAAAATAGACTTCAGTATATAGGGCAATAGAGTTATAGAACCCTGACTGGTGAGTGCTTATCAGGCATGACTCCCCAAGCCTCTTAGTTAGGAATTTGGATAAGAGAAAAAAAGGTCAGAGTTTAGTCCTCAGTATATTATGCTATGTTTCCTGTTTTTCTTTATTTATTGTGTACTCTTGCTTGCTTTAAAAAATTTCTTTTTGTATATTAAAAGGTTAGTATTTTTATTTGAGTGGCATACTAGTTTTCTATTGCTGCTGTAACAAATTGCTCTAAACTTGGCTTGAAACAAAACAAATTAAATAATTTTCAGTTTTTTGGTATAGATGTTCAAAAGGGTCTCACTGGACTAAAATTAGGTGGTTGTCAGGCCCTTGTCCCTTCTGGAACATCTAGGGGAGAATCCTTTCCCTGCTTTTTGCAGCTTCTAGAGGATTCCCCTCTTCTGTCTCATGGCCTCCTGCCTCCACCTTCAAAGTCAACCATATTGGGCTGAGTCTTTCTCCAGCTACATGTCTCTAGTTCTCCCTTCTAATTTCCTGTTCCACTTAAAAAAACAAAACAAAACCCTTCTGATTACACTGGACCCACCCAGATAATCCAGGATAATCTATTGCCAGATCAACTGATTAGCAACCTTGATTACATTTGCAGCTTTAATTCCCCTTTGCCTAATATAGTCACAGAATTGAGGGATTAGAGAAGAAATAAAAGGAAAGAAAAGATATATCTTTGGGGGTGACATTATTTTATTATATAATTATCTATAAATATTATATGTAATCAGAATTACTATAATAACATATTATATTAATGCTGATTATAGTGCCCTAAAGTTCTTTTAAATTTTTTACCAACTGTCAGGTTTAAATGGTCTACTGTGACTTCCATCTATAATTCATGCAGTGTTCGATGGTCTTGTTTTCCTTTCCCCTTTCATTCTCTTCTCCCAATTTTTGGTCGCATTCTTTCTACTTTGAAAGGGCATATAATGTTTCTATATTATTTTTGAAATCCTTATTCTCCATTGTTTTAGTCTTAAGTCTACAACTGAATGTACAAAATGCTTACCTTTAGTCTTTTGGAGGAGTTTTTTTAGTGATCTTATGATTTGCTGAAACTCGTCCGTCCAGTAGTAGATTTGTCAGGATGGGCACATGCTTACAAAATTTCCAAAGTTCAAGCACATACAAAACTCTTTTTCTATAACCTTAATATTTTAAATGGCATATTGGTTGGATATAATGTCCTTGGTTCACACATTTTTCCCTTAAGTTTCTTGAAAATACTTTTCCACTGTTATCTTTTTATATTGCTTTTAAGAAATCTGGTGGCCAGGTGCGGTAGCTCAGCCTGTAATCCTGGTACTCTGGGAGGTTGAGGCGAGAGAATTGCCTGGGCCCAGGGGTTCGAGACTAGCCTGTGCAACTTGGTGAGAACTTGTCTCTACAATAAATCACAAAAAAACCTAGCCAGGTATGGTGTCGTGAGTCTGTAGTTCCAGCTACTTGGAAGGCTGAGGTTGAAGAATCACCTAAGCCAAGCAGGTTGAGATTGCAGTGGCTGTGAGTTGCTGCTGCACTCCAGCCTGGGCAACAAGAGTGAGACTCCAACTCAAAAATAAATAAATAAATAAATAAATAAATAAATAAATAAATAAATCTGGTAACAATCTAATTTTCTTGGTTTGTAGTTTATTTTATCTATCTTTTTGACCAGTGCCCCTAAAGATTTTTACTTTCTTGATTTCTCAGAGTTGATCATTCTAGGTGAGTTCTCTTTGATACCCACTGAGCCCTCTCTGTATGCATTCTTTTATTTCTGAAAAGTCTGTTGTAGTTTTCTTCTCTCTTTGTATTGTTATGTAAATTTTAATTCTCTTACATTGTTTTGACTTTTTATCTTCAAGGATACCAGTAGTGTAAATGAATATTTATATATTTTTCTCTTTTTTTTTGCTTGTCTTCCCTTTAATCACTTAATCATGAGTCTTTTCATTTCTTTATCTCATTTTTGTTCTCTTTGCTACATTGCTGATTTTCTTCAATGCCTTTTATTAAGTTTGCATTTAAATCTGTTCTCATTTGGCACACAGTAATTTAGACTTTTTAAAAATATAATTTTTTTCTAATTTTTTAATTAGAAAAACTAACTTTCATTTTATTTCTACCATTTTTGGGGATTTATTTCTGCTTTTAGTTTTTGTATTTCTGATTAATATGTTTATTAATATTCTCATGTTCTTGCTTAAAGTAGTATGTTAAAGTTTTCTTCGGTTTTGTATTTCATTTCTTATTTCAGTGTCTTATAAGCAGAAATCCTTCTGTTCACAAATTCTGACATTTTGTAGTAGTTTTGCTTGGATATAGTCTGTTTTTTCTGCTCATTCATTTTAGGAACAGAATTTCAAGTTTAATAATGTACTGCACTAACATTTTGCCCTCTTCTGCTCCTAAGCTGGGTTTCTTTTCTGCTCCATAGCAATTTGATTATGATGTGTGTGATTTTCTATATGTTTATTCAGCTTGGGATTTGTTGAGATTCTTTGATCAATGTGTTTATGGTTATTATCAAGCTGAAAAAATTTCAACCATTATTTTTTCAAAAATTTTTTATAACCCTCTTTTTCCCAGGACTAAATTTACATTTATTTTTTCACAGGCCTCTGAGTCATTGTTTATTTTTTTCAATCTTTTATTGTCTCTGTACTTTAGTGGATATTTGATTATTTTCTATTATTATGTCTTCAAGTTAGCTGATCTTTTCTTCAGTGTCTAATTTCGTTTTAAATCCCATTCATGTAATTTTCAGTTCAGATTTCTTTTCATTTCTAGAATAGAAACTCTTTCTACTTCCTTCATCATTAGGTTTATATATGTCTTTCAATTGTTAAGCATATTTCTAATATTTAAAATAGCTTTTTTTTCCATCTTAAGCATGTTTATTGAATCTGTACACACACACTGAATTTGTGGTGTTGAATCAGAAACACAACATGGAACGTAACACAACGAAGAAACATAACAAAACTCTTCCTTTGGAATATAGGTATCTTGAATTTGGACATGGTTGAACATTTATAATTTGTATGATCTTCAGTAATTTTTTGAATTCTTTCAATGGTCAGTTTCTTGAGGTTTTTTTTTTTTAATTTTAATTTTAGAGTTGTGGAGTACATGTGAGGATCTGCTACATGAGTACATTGTGTTCAAGTGAGGGTTGGGCTTATAGTGAGCCCTTTTGCCCCCTGATAGTGAACATGAGACCCAATGGGGGTGGCTGTTTGTTCCTTACCCTACCCTCATTAGCACTGCCCAGAGTCAGTTGTTCTGCCTTTGTGCTTGTGTTTCTAATGTTTAGGGTCTGCTTATCAGTGAAAACGTGGTATTCAGTTTTTTGTTTCTGTGATAGTTCACTTACAATGATGGCATCTAGCTACATCTGTGTTGCTGCAAAGGACATGACTTTGCTCTTCTTTATGGCTACATAGTATTCCATCATATATATGTACTACATTTTCTTTATCCAGCCCACTTTCAATGGGTATCTGGTTTGGTTCCGTGTTTTTGCTATTGTGAATAGCACTGCAGTGAACATATGTGTGTAGGTGTCTTTTTTGGTAGAGCAATTTGTGTTTCTCTGGGTGTATTCCCAGAAGTGGGATTGCTGAATCATATGGTAGCTCAATTTTTAGTTCTCTGAGAAAATACCACAGTGCTTTCCACAGAGGTTGAACTAGCTAAATTCCTACCAACAGTGTAAAAATGTTCCCTTTCCTTGATCGGTTTCCTCAGCTAAGCCTTGCCAATACCTGTATTTTTTTCTTTTTAATGGTAGTCATCCTGACTCATGTGAGGTGGTATCTCATTGTAGTTTTGATTTGCATTTCTCTGATGATTAGAGAAGCTAAGCATCTTCCATATGTTTGTTGTCTGCTTGGATGTCTTCTCAAGAAGTGTCTGTGTATGTCCTTTGCCCACTTAAAAATTTTTTTCCTGTCAATTTGTTTGAGGTCCTTTTAGATACTGGATGCAAGGCTGTTATGAGATACATAGCTTGTGAATATTTTTTCCCCACTCTGTGGGTTGTTTCTTTACACTCTTGGTGATTTCTTTTGCTGTGCAAAAACTTTTTAGCTTGATAAGTTCTCACCTGTCAATCTTAGCTTTAGCCACATTTCCTTTTGAGGTCTTGGCCATGAATTCATTGCCTACTCTGATGTCTAGGAGGTCATTCCCTAAGTTTTTTTCTAAAATTCTTATATTTGAGGATTTCACATTTAAGTCCTTAGTTTATTTTTGAGTTATTTTTTGCCTATGGTGATAGGTAGGTGTCCAGTTTCATTCTTCATGTGGTTAGCCAGTTTTCCCAGCACATTTGCTAAATATGGTATATTTTCCCCAATTTTTTGGTTCTTTTTCAAAGATGAGTTAGTTGAAGGTCTGTGGTTTTGTTTCCAGATTCCTCATCCTATTCCATTGGTCTATGTGTCTACTTCTGTACTAGTACCATGCTGTTTTGCTTACTGTAGCCTTGTAGTAAAGTTTGAACTGGAAATGTGATGCCTCCAGCCTTGTTCTTTTTGCTATGGCCTACTTTAGCTATTCAGGCTCTTTTTGCTTCCATATAAATTTCTGTATTGTCTTTTCTGGGTCTATGAAAAATGATGCTAGTAGTTTAATAGAGATTGCATTGAATCAGCAGATTGCCTTGGGTAGGATGAACATCTTGACAATATTGATTCTTCCAATTTATGAGCATGAGATTTTCTTCCACTTGCTTGTGTTGTCCTTGATTTCTTTGAACAGTGTTTTGTAGTTCTCATTGTAAAAGACTTTCACCTCTTTGGTTAGATGGGTGCTGAAGTATTTTATTTTATTTTATTGTGGTTTAAAATAGGTGTTTAAAAATCTTTCTGATGCCTTTTTTTTTCCTATATGGGTACTTCTCTATTGAGTGATTTTTTTCTCTTCTTGATTATAGAAAAAAACTTCTTTTTTGTTTTATTGTGTTAGTAAATATCTATTTGATATTAGATATTTTGAATATTACTTAGTTCTCATCTGGATTTTGTTATATTCTTTTAAACAGCATTGGGATATTTTTCTCTCAGACAGGATAAGTACTTGTAGATTCTTTGAGGGTTGTTTTTAAACTTTTGTTGGGAAAGGAATACAGTTTACTTTATTTACTCTTAATACTTTACTATTAACACTCTTAATTCTTTAACTCTAACACTACTCGTAACACTACCGAAATATGACCCTTTTAGCATTCTACTAAATGTCCTATGTATGTGGCATTATCTCTTCTCTTTGGCTGGAAACTCAGAAGATTTCCAGCCCTGTGCACATCTGTTATCAACTAAAGCTTTTCCACAGCAGATGTTCAAGATACTCATTTAGTACCACTCTTGTCCCATTCCATACCTTGATGATGCATATTCAGTTTGTATCTCAAAGCACTTGATTTTTTATTGCCACTCAATCTCAGTCTGCTCACTCCTAAGAGTTGGCATCTGGATGTGTTCTCCCTTGTAAATATATATCTTGGTTTTTTAAAAAAGATCTTCTTTTCATCATTCATCTATTTACTGGATTTCACTGTTATCTCTAATTTGAAATATTAGCTATAGTTCAATCTTCACAACACACATAGCTAACACCTGTTTAGAGCAGCCAGGTCTCTCTGGTAGTAGTGCGAATCATACACTATACCTGAGTTCTAGGCATTTTTCTTTCTTATCCAGATAATAGGGATAAAATTACCAGTAGGCATTTGGGGAAGAGATTGTAGAATCCTTTATATAGGTGGCCACACTGAAGACACAGTGAAAAGTCAAGAAGAAAATAGTCCAGACAATAAATATGGCAATAGCTTTTATTTGTAGCTCTAAGTCTTGCTTGTCTTCTACATAAAAACACTATTATAATTCATTTTGAAAAATGGGTATGCGTTGCTGAATATGACTTGATCTTTGTGCTATTGCTATTGCTGTTATGTCTGCCCTTCTCTTCTGTAACTGTTGAAATCCTAGTGATTCTTCAATGTTTCTCTACTGAGCTGTAGATCCATCGTAGTTAATTGTGATGTGTGTTGGTTATATATTAATCCTTTACCGAAGACAGCTTCTCTACCTTTGAGAAAGATCAACATGAGAAATTTAGTTAGGGAAAGACACCTTCCAACATATGAGAAAATGCAGTTAAGCCTGCAAATCAATACCAAGACAAATGTCCTGTCAGATCCCCTCACAGTGCCTTAAATTTTGGTGGTATAGAGGAATATCAAGGATTTATATATGGATGGGATGATTGAGGCAAGATGATATGAGGCAGGACAATACCAAGGAGAATTTACTTAAAGTTGGCTTTGCCACCTTTTTAACATTTAGGTTAAAGAATTTTTAGACTAGTTTTGTTAGTAACTGATGGACTTTCTAAGGCAGAGAAGATAGGATGTTTTTCACCAACATTTTTTTCCTTTCTTTCTTTTTCTTTTCTTCTTTTTTCTTTTAATTTTTTTATTTTAAAGATGTGGGGTACAATTCAGGGTTAGGTATACAAATGTTCATTATGGAGGTACCCTTGTTGATGAGGTGTGGCCCCCCTTCCCCAGGCAGATTCCCACTACTGCCAATTCTGCTTCCCCGACTCCCTCACGGCTGTTTCCTGTTACTGCCAATCCTTTTCTTGTAGTATCGCAATAATTGTTCAAGGTCCACTTATGAGTGAGAACATGTGATTCTCAGTTCTTTGCTTCTGTGAAAGATCACTCAGTATTATAGACTCTAAGTCCATCCAGGTTGCTGTGAAGTTCATGATTTTGTTCTTTATGGCTGCGTAATATTCCTTCGTGTATATGTACCATTTTTAAATCCAGTCCTCTTTTGATGGGCAGCACGGTTGGTTCCATGTTCTTGCTACTGTGAAAAATGCTGTGATAAATATACGTGTGCAGGTATCTTTTTAATAGAGTGATTCCAATTCTTCCGGGTGTATTCCCAGTAGGGGAATTGCAGGGTCGTATGGAAGGTTGATTTTTAGATATTTTAGGAATTACCACACTGTTTTCCACAGAGGCTGTACTAGTTTACACTCCCACCAACAGTGTAGAAGTGTTCCCTTTTTGCCACATCCTCTCCAGCAGCTGTTGTTTTTTGAGTTATTGATGATAGCCATCCTGACTGGAGTTAGGTGGTATCTCAGTGAAGTTTCAATTTGCATTTCTTTGATTACTAGAGAGGCTGAGCATTTTTTCATGTATCTTTTGGCTGCTCATACATCTTCTTTTGAAAACTGACTATTCACATATTTTGCCCACTTTGTAATGGGGCTGTTGTTTTCTTCTTTTCTGCAAATTTGAGTTCCTTGTAGATCCCAGATGTTAGGCCTTTGTCAGACATACAGTTGGCAAATATTTTTTTCCCAGTCTGTGGGCTGTCTCCCACTCTCTTGACACAATACTCATTAAATTGCCAGCAGCATTCTTCTCAGACCTGGAAATGACAACACAGGAATTCATATGGAAACATAAACGACCATGAATCGCCAAAACAATGCTCAGCAAAGAAAAAAAAAAAAAAAAAGCAGGAGGTCACACTCCAAGGTATCACATTCTATTATAAAGCTACAATAATCAAAACAGCCTGGTATTGGTATAAGAACAGGCATATAAACCAATGGAACAGGATAGAAATTCCAGAAGCAAAACCTCAATTTCTCAACCAACTCATCTTCTACAAAGTCTCCACCACCACCAACTGGAGAGAGGAGAACCTATTCAGTAAACAGTGCTGGGAAAACTGGCTGAATGCAGAAGATTAAAACAAGACCCCTACCTATCACCATACATAAAAAGCAACTCCAAATGGATCAAAGACCTAAACGTAAAACCTCAAACTATAAGAATCTTGGAAAATGCAGGCAACACACTTATGGAAATTAGAATAGGCAACCAATTCCTGATCAAAACCCTAAATGACCATGCCATAAGAGATAAGACAGACAAGTGGGGCCTCATCAAACTGAAAAGCTTCTGCAAAGCCAAAGAAATCATTCACGAGCTTTTAGGTACATATTGTGGCTACTACTTGAAATTACTTTGATAAATTTGAAAATAGAGAGCTTGATTAATCTTATCCCATGCAACCAAATGTGCTTGTCTACACGCTTCCTAAAAATTACTAGGATTAGCAAACAATCTCCCCTGTGCAAAAGTTAGACTTGAAGTCTTAAGTGATCTTGCATAACTAAAAATATAGGGAAGGCAAAACTGCAGAATATATATACTTTATACTTCATATCTCAGATTCTAACAATAAGTTATAAAAATCGACTTCCCATTTGAAATCAAGGAAAATCTCAGAGTCATGGAAGATTGGGTACAACATTATTTTTCTTTTTATGAATTTAAGTAAACATTAATACAGAAAGAATTGTGCAGAGGTAAATGAAGACAAACTTTGTTTCTGGATGTAGAATTTCCTATCTGAGTTATTTATAGATGTAATCCCTCTGAGGAACAGACATTACAGCACTATACAGTATATATTTCCTAGGTTCATAACTCACAAGTTGCTGAGTACACATGATCAAAACCTCTCTCTCTTTTAAAACATAGCTTAAAAACTGTACTAGCAGCACATAAATGAAATTCTGATTTAAAAATAAGTATATATTATTTTCTTTTATCTAAAACTCTTTAAGAAAATAGGACAAGATGTTATTTTAAAAGTGTTTTGAAATATTAAACCACATTCATGCATTAAATTTGAGAGCTACAGAAATATCATACACCAAACTCATAAATAGGATTGCTTGGAAGTGTAAATGCTACTTGAACTATCAATGCATGTGTGCTCTAGGCATTTCCAGAACTGATTAATTAATGAATAACCTCTTTTTTCTTTTAAATTCAAATTTAGTTAATATCCTTCTCTTTGGTATATAGCAGGATAGGGGGAAGGAGTATTTTATTAATACTTAATTTTAGATTTTACTGTTAATGTGAAACCTTATATGTTGTAATACATAAATAAATGACATAGAAAGCTAGATAAATTCATTGTACATTAATAGATGAGTATTTTCTCAGTCATTTGATTTTGTTCTTAGTATTCAATTTTTATATTTTTTTTATCTTTTTCTTGGTCAATCTGTCTAGGGAGGTCCATCAATACTTTTATCCTTTCAAAGAACCAATTTTTTGTTTCATTGGTTTTTTTCTATGAGATTTTTGTCTTTTATGTCCCATAGTTGGATTTTACTTTGGTGATCTGGATTCTTCTGCTGAAGCTAGGGTTTTGGTGGTCTTGACTTTTCAGGTCCCTTAGGTGATTTGTCAGGCTGTTAATTTGTGATCTTTCCATTTTCTTTCCATGTTCATAAAGAAATCAATTCCCTTCTCAGTACTGATTTCATGGTATCCCAGAGGTTTTGGTAAGATGTGTCTTTATTTACATTTGTTTCCAGAAATCTTTTAATTTGTGCTTTGATTTCCGTGTTGTCCCAGGAGTTGTTAAGAATCATGCTGTTTAATGTCCATCAATTTGTATCTTTAGAAATAAATGAAGTTAGTCTGATGCCAGCAAAATGGTAGAATGAGAGTTCCCAGAGCTCATCCACTGGCAGAAACATCCATTTGAACAACTATTTACATATGAAAATATCTTCACAAGAGCTAAGAAATCTAGGTGAGAGATTACAACACCTGAGTAGAGCACAGGGAAGAAAATTAAAGAAGGTAGGAAGAAAAATTTTGTTTATCCATATAGTTTCTTCCCAATCCTAGGCAGCACAAAATGAAAAGAGAGAAATCCACCATGTGGGAGGAGAGTGAAGTTAGCACCCAACTTTGCCATGGACCCCAGCACCAGGCCTGCCCCAGTGAACCTCAGCATCAGGCCATCCCCATGACCCCAGGCTCCAGGCTGGTCCCTATGGCCTCAGAACCCAGATCTGCACTGTTGACCCAGACATCAGGCTAGTATCAGGCTAGTCCCCAAAGCTCTAGGTTCCAGGTCCATCTTTACAGTCCCAGCTTTCAGTCCTGCCTTTACAGTCCCAGCCATCAAGCCTACCACAGCAGCAGGACATCTCTGCAACTCCAGACTCCAAGCCAGCTCCCTTGAGTTTAGGGTCCAGGCCTGCCCCTTCAGTCTCGACCTATAGGCCTGCCCCAGCAGATACAGGACTCAGGCCTTTCTCTTCAGTCTCAGCCTCCAGGTTGTCCCCAGAAGACCCCAAACTCGGGTCCATCCTCATGGACTCAGGCACCTGGCCTGACCACGCATCCAGGCTCACTCCATGGACTCATACCCCAAGCCTGCCTCAATAGACCCCAGTTTTCAGGCTTATCTCCATAGACCCATACACTGGGCTGACCCTTCTGGACCTAGGTGCCAGGCCAGCACACCTATTGACCCTAGTAACAAGCTAACCTGTTGAAAGACTCCAGCAGTAACATACACACAGCCTCACCAGCTGACCCATCCAGTACCCTTGAAAGGACTGGCTGGTAGAGAGCTTTCTCTGTTGAGGTCATTCCATGAAGACTACAAGAAGTATCTACTTCTTCAGGTACACAGACATTAATAAAAGGGCACAAATATCACAAATAATCAGGGAAACATGACATCACCAAAGGAATACAATAATGCACCAGTAATCAACCATAAAGAAATGGAGATCTACAAACAGCCTAACAAAAAATTTAAAATAACCATCATATAGTTTAATGAACTATAAGACAATACAGATAGACATACTAAATAAATCAATAAAAGAATATATAAACAAAATTAAAAATTCAACAAAGATATAGAAACCATAAAAGAAAGAATCAGCAAGCTAAAAAACATAATTTGAAGTTAAGAAGAGGAATAAAAAATAATAAAAAGAGTGAATGAAGCTCATAGGATTTATAAGACACCACCATATATAGATATACATAGATATCTATATATGGTGGTGTTCTGACCACACACACATATATATATATATGAAATATCAGAAGGAGCAAAGAAAAAGGAAAAAGCAGAAAGCATATTTGAAGGACTAATGATAGAAAACTTTCTAAAATCTGGCGAGGTAAATGAATATCCAGATTCATTAAGAACAAAGAACCCAAATAGATTAAATAAAAAGAATTATTTAATGAAACACATTAGAATCAAATCATCAAAAGTCAAATGCAAATTTTGAAAGCAACAAGAAAAGGGTGACTCATTGCATACAGCAGTAATTTCTTACCTATCAGTAACTACCTTTAATATAAAAGGATTAATTGCTCTAACCAAAAGACATAGAATAGCTGAGTGGAGTAAAACAACAAGATCCAACTTTTAATCGATTCAACAAGATCCATTATTTTATTCCTATGTGCTGCCTAAAAGAGAGTCACTTTAAGGCTATACAGGCTGAATGTGAAAGGATGAAAAAAAGATATTTCATGCAAATGGTAACTAAAAGAAAGCAGAGGTAGTATACTTTTATCAGGCACAATAAACTTTGAGTCCAAAACTGTTACAATAAACAAAGAAGGTCATTACATAATGATAAAGAGATAAATTCTTCAAGAGAATATAAAGTAAATATGTGTGCACTCAAATTTGGGCATCTACATGTATAAAGTAAATATTAACAGAATTGAAAGGAAAAATAGACAGCAATACAATAAAGGGAGACTTTAATATCCTACTTTCAATTGTAAATAGATTATCCAGACAGAAAAATCAATAAGGAAACATTGAACTTGAACAACTCTATAGACTAAATGGCCCTAACAGATATACATATACACAACAGTCCATTTGAGGAATACATATTCTTTTCAAGCACACATGGAATAGTCTCCAAGATAGATAAAAAAGTTTAAACATTTAAAAAGATTGAAATCATAAAAAGTATGTGTTCTGACCATAATGATATAAAGCAAGAATAATCGAGAATAACAGAAAATTTACAAATATGTGGAAATAAAACAATATATGACTGAATAACCAATGAGTTAAATAAGAAATCAAAAAGAAAATAGAAAATATGGAGGTAAATAAAAATGGAAACACATACAAAACCTCATGGGATGCAGCAAGAGCACTTCTAAGAAAGAAGTTTATAGCATTAAGTGTTTGCATATAAAAAAAGATAAATCTCACATAAGCGATCTAACTTGACACTTCAACAAACAAGAAAAAGAAGAACAACCCAAGCTTAAAGTTAGCAGAAGGAAAGAAATAATAAATATTAGACAGAATTAAATAAAATAAAGACTAGGAAGATAATACAAAGTTCAAGAAAACTAAGAGTTGGTTTTTTTGAAAAGATAAACAAAATTGACAAACTTTTAGCTAGACTAACAGAGAAAAATGAGGAAGCACTCAAATAAATAAAGTAATCATTGAAAAAGGAGAAATTGCAACTGATATGGCAGAAATACAAAAAATCATGAAAGACTATTGTGAAGAATTATGTATTCACAAGTTGGATAACCTAGAAGAAATAGATAAATTTCTAGAAACATACAATCTAACAAGAATCTTGATATGAAGAAGTAGAGTATCTGAACAAACTAATAAAAAAAAAAGGAGATTAAATCTGTAATCAGAACTCTGCACAAAGAATAGACCAGAACCTGATGTCTTCACTGGCAAACTGCACCAACCATTTAAAGAAGAATTAATGTCAATCCTTCAAACTTTTCCAAAAAATTGAAGAGGAGGGAGCAATTTCAAACTCATATTAGGAGGCCAGAATTAACTGCATACCAAAGCCAAACAAGGACACAAGAAATATTTTTACAGGCCAATATCCCCGATGAACGTAGATGTAGAAATTCTCAATAAAATACTAGCAAACCAAATTTAACAGCACATTAAAAGGCTCATACACCAAGATCAAGTAGAACTTGTCCCTGAGATGCAAGGATAGTTCAACATACACAAATCTATAAATGTGATATATCACATTAAAAGAATAAAGGATAAAAATTACATGATGGTCTCAATTGATGAGGAAAAGGTATTTGACAAACTTCAACATACTTTCATGATAAATATTCCCAACAAATTAGGTATAGAGGGAATATACCTCAACATAATAAAGCCCACATACAGCAAGCCAACAGCTAACAACATACTCAGTGGTGAAAAGTTGAAAGCTTTTTCTCTAAAATCAAGAACAAGACAAGTGTATCTACTCTCACCACCTTTATTCCATACAATACTGGAAGTTCTAACTTCTAGAACAATTAGGTAAGAAAAAGAAACAGAATCTGAATTGGAAAGGAAGAAGTCAAATTATTTTTGTTTGTAGATGATATGATCTAATATACAGAAAACCCTAAACATTCCACTATAAAACTGTTAGAACAAATAAACAAGTTCAGTAAATTTGCAGGATACAAAATCAACATACAAAAATAAGTAGCATTGCTATACACTAACAACGACCATCCAAAAAAGAAATTAAAAAAAAATTCCACTTACAATAGAATTAAAAAAGTAAATAGTTAGGAAAAAATGTAGTAAAGGACATGAAATATTTATACACTGAAAACTATAAAACATTAATTAAATAAATGGAAAAGATACAAATAAATGGAAAGATATCTCATGTTTGTGTACTGGAAGAATTAATATTAAAATGTCCCTACTATCTAAAGCAATGTACAAATTCAATGCAATCCCACTCAAAATTGCAAAAGCATTTTTGACAAAAATTGAAAATAAGGCCTTACAATTTGTATGGCACTACAAAAAACTCTGGCTAGCCAAAGCAATCTTGAGAAAAAAAAAAACAAAGCTGGAAGTATCACTTTGCCTGATTTTGAAATATGTTACAAAGCTACAGTAACCAAAACAACATACTGATGTTATAGATTCAGACATATAGCCAGGCATGGAGGCTCATGCCTATAATCCCAGGACTTTGGGTGGCCAAGGTAGGTGGATTGTTTGAACCCAGGAGTTCGAGACTGGTCTGGGCAACACAGTGATTCCTTGTCTCTACAAAATAGGCCAGGTGTGGTGGTGAGTGCCTATAGTCCCAGCTACTTGAGATGCTGATATGGAAGGATCGCCTGAGCCCAGGAGGTCGAGGCTAGTGTGAGCTGTGATTCTGCCACTGCATTCCAGCCTGGGTGACAGAGTGAAACTCTGACGCAAAAGAGAAAAAAACGAAAAACAAAGAACAGACACATAGATCAGTGGAATAGAATAAAGAGCCCAGAAATAAAATCACACATTTTTGGTCAACTGATCTTTGACAAAGGTGCCAAGAACACACACTGGAGAAAGGATAATCTCTTCAATAAATAGTGTTGGGAAAACTGAATATCCGTATGTAGAATAACAAATTTGGACCCTTATCTTCCCCAGGGCATCCAGACAAGAGCTCAGTCAGGATGACACCTTGGCTTCAGCTTTGTGGAATACCAGAGAACCTGACACCTGGACTTCTAAGACCAAAAAATTGTGAACTAATAAATGAATGCTATTTTAAGCTGCTAAATTTGTGGTAACTTTTTGGTGCAGAAATGGCTAACTAATATACTCTGGATTATTTCCTTTACATTATTTTTTTGTGTGTTTTGACTTCCACATTTTTTTTATTGCATGTTTTCCCCAATTATCTCATACTTCATGATGATATACATAACTGTATATAAGATCAGACTCTAGGAGGCTGGCGAGAGGTTCTGCACACATGCATTTGACAAACTTCCACGTGAGTAACAAACAGGGTCCTTTTTGCCTGGGAAGACGTGTGCTGAGCTACAGGTGTTCTGGAACGGGGCAAGTGTAACTGACCCGAGAGTTCAGTGTTCAGAATGTGGAATCTTCCTTCATGCAAGAACCCTCTGATTCACACTTTACCTCCACTATCCATGATGCTTGGTTCTTCTCTTTCTGGAATGTCTCCCATTTAGTCCTTTCAGTAAATAACCCTCCAGTCTTCTGCTGGATGTGTGGGAACTACTCTGTGTACTGACTTTTAAGCATTTCCCCAGTTTCTCATCTCCACTTTTTTTATTACCTAAAAACTTTGAGAAGTTCAGGTTTCAGGGGTTTGTGTAGCAGCTTTGAAGCCTCTTCTTTAACCCAGTTACGACTTCTCCAGTCATTTTCTTTCTTCCAAATTTGCTCGCAAGCACTTGTTCATGGATGTCTCTTTTTCCACTTTCTCTGTTTTCATGTGTCCACATTTTAAAAAATACCTGTACTGCCACTTAAATTAAAGATGAATGCAGGCAGTTAGTCTTGTTCAACTAGAAATCCTTTTCATTTTTATTTTATTTTTTTGGCTTAAGAGGGGACGTTTACTTCATTAAAGCAGTCAGAGTACCTCAATGAACCCAAGAGCAGGAAATATGGCTGGGAGTCTCAAGGAATGAAAGTAAATACTAAAAATTCTCAGAAGCCAGAGTAAGCTATTTTACTACTATTCACTTTTTTACACGGATTCTCATGAGAAAGATTCGCCTGTAATCTTCCGTTTTTATAACTACTTTGTCAGTTTTTAGAATGATTGTGTTCACACAATGAATTGGGGACCTGTTTCCTATGTGCTGGGAAAGTCAGTATAAATATTGGCATTCCTCCTTCCAAAATCTCATCAGTTGTTGAGAAAAATCATGTGTAATGATCAGGAATTTTATATTCTTCCTTCAGTTTTGTCAATAAATCAAAATTTTGTATACATTTAGGACTGCATTATTAGTTGCATTTTTCCAGTGGTTGGTAGAACTAATTAGTGAAGCTATCTGGGCCAGATGATATCTTTGTGGGAAGGTTTGAATGAACAGGTTCATAGTCTCTAACAGGTATACAACTTGTAACATACTTTTTGTGCTTGCTTCGGCAGCCCATATACTAAAACTGAAACGATACAGAGAAGATGAGCATGGTGCCTGTGCAAGAATGACATGCAAATTTGTGAAGTGTTTCATCTTTGAAGAAAAAAAACGATTACTTATGTATTTATTTTTTGGGTAGGGATCTCACTGTCACCCAGAAAGGAGTAAAGTGGCGCGATCATGGCTCACTGCAGCCTTGGCTTAGTAGGCTTAGGCAATCCTTCCTATTCAGCCTCCCTAGTAGTTTGGACTACAGGCATGTACCACCATGCCTAGCTAATTCTTAAATTTTTTTTTTTTGTAGAGACAAGTTCTCACTGTGTTGCCCAGGCTGGTCTCAAATTCCTAAACTCAAGCTATACTTCTACCTCAGCCTCCCAAAGTGCAAGGATTATAGGCATGAACCACCATGCCGGCCCAGATCTTTTACTTTTTATTGTATTTTGCCAGATTGCATTTTTCTAGGAATTTATGCATTTTATTTAAGTTTTCAAAGTGACGGAGTTGTTTGTATTATCTTCTTATTTTAATGCCTGTACTGTCTTTAATGATGCCTGCTTTTTTAACAACTCCTTACATTGCTAATTTTTCTACCTTTCTTTTTTTCTTTCTCGCCAATCAATCTTGCCATAGGTTGTCATTTCATTAACCTTTTGAAAATATTAACTTTTGGCTTTATTGATGCTATTTTGTATATTTGTTTTCTAATTCATTAATTTCTGCTTTTATACTTCTTCATGGTCAAGTTTGGTAAATCATATACCTCTGTACAGTTGAAAGAATGTGTATTCTGTAGAGATTTGTCCAGTGTCCTGTGTATGTCAATTAAAGTTTATTAATCATGTTCAAATCTTCTGTATCCTTCTGATGTTTAAAATTGCCTGCTTATCTTATAGTTTATTAAGAAAATCTCACCAGTTGTTGAGAGAAAAATCATGCATAATGATTGGGAATTTTATAATCTTCCTTCAATTATGTCAATATATCAAAATTTTGCATATATATTGCCTTATTAGTTGCATATAAACTTAGAATTGTTATGTCTTCCTGGTGAATTTACCCTTTCATCATTATAAAATCGTCTTCTCAATTTGTAGTATTGCTTCTTTCCTTAAAGTATACTGTTAATATTTCTTCCGGTTTTCCATCACATAGGCCTAAGTATTTTTTAACTGAGTGCCAGGCTGGCATTATTTGCCAAAGTGTATATAACTAATTTTAGATGAGGGCAATTTTTTTTAAGGAGTTTAGTTAATGCCTCATAACCTGATAGAGGCAAAAGTAATTACAGATGTTAGGATTTAAGACAATTTGGCATTTGTACTAGAATTCGTTGAACTCTGAGTCAGTGTCATTCCTACTTTGTAGCTTTTTGGTCGTCTGGTCCAAGGGACAGATGTTTACCAGGACACTCCTTCTTGGTAGTTCCTGAAATCCATTCTCATCTTCCTATCCTCTCTTGTCTGCCTTTTCTGGGAATGGGAGATGCTGCTAAGGAAAGAAGTCCTCAAATTCTATGCTCAACTCTTTGACTTTTCTTCTAGATGTTGGCCCCATCATTAGTTGATGCCTTGTGATATTTGACAAAAATTCTCTCCTTGACCAAACTTTAGCCAGGCTTCTCTGTGTCCCTTCCAAACTAGGCCTTAACCATGACCTTAGACAAAACATTAACATAGTTTCTAACAGCTCAAGGCGGTATGCTTACCATGACTCTAACCCCCTTAAAGTGCTTGTTTGAGGAAACTCAAGACTGCCAAAAGAATTTACTGTTTATTTCAGCCATACCTGAACATAGAGGCCCTGTCTCCCAGTATCTGTGGATGAGTAGGAGTCTAACTTTAATAAGCCTCAGGTAGCAAACCCCCATGGGTTTTACATAGATCAACCTTTCTTACCACTTTTTGTAATTTTTATTTCCTTGATTCTGGTGAGCCCTTGCTTACTCCTCCCCCTGTTTCTTCATGCTACCTTTAAGAAGTCTCACCTCTGTAAAAATTGAAGTTGAGTTTAGTTCAAACTGGACTCTTTTCCCTATTGCAATATTATATTGCTGATTAAAATCTGTACTTACTGCTTTAACTAGTATCCTACTTTTCTTTATCTTTGGCATGTTTATGATGACTTCAGGTAGATTCATGTCTGTATGTGCACATATCCCAGCATGTCCAGTTGTTTTTAGCGGGAGGATTGGTTGGAGCTGAATTTTTTTGTTGTTGTTATTTCCAGAAGTAGAAGCCTCTCCCTTCTTTGCTCTTCAACCCATTCAATATGGTCCCATACAGCTGCTTTGTCAGCATCCCATTGGCCGACATGTTCTCATTCTTGATTAATCCTCTCTTGAGTCTCATTTTACATAAGCCCTCAACAGCTTTTGGCACCACTAAATGGTCTCTCCTTCTTGGAACGTGCTTTCCTCTTGAGTTCTGTAACCCCACACTCTCTTTCTTCTTACTTGCCAGACATCTCCATCTCGGTTCTTACTGCTGGCTCCTTCTCTGCTACTTTAAATGCTGGAGTTTTGCATAGCTCAGTCTCTTCTTTCCTTTTCTTTTTCTACATTCTCAACCAAGACAGTTTCATCCAGTCTTAAGGAATGGGTAAGAAACTGGAGATTTATTGTTAATACCTTCTTCTTTCTTACCTCAACATCAAATCTTCATCACATCTGTTCCTCCAGCTTCCAAAATGTTTCATATCTGTCTTCTTTTCCCCAGTTCTATTGGCAACACCCAACTCCAAGCTACATTCATTTATCATTGAACTAAGGCAGTACATTTCTAACTGCTCTCTTCTCTTTTGCCCCCTACTTTCCCTTTTAATCCATTCTTTACATAATGGCCAAATTTCTTTTTAAGTATGTAAATTAGGTCGTGCCATTCATGTGGTTAAAAATCTCTCAATGACTTCCCATCACAAAGGGAATAAAAGTTCTGTTTTTGGTGTTTGTATCTGTAAGAACATGTTTTCAGCTGCTAAAACAGATATTTGCAAATGGTATTTAAACAAATGGAGGGTTTATTCTCTCATGTGAAAGAACTCTGAAAGGCTTTATCCAGTAGTGGTATGATGGCTCCACACAGTCATGAGGATTTCTGGCTCCTTCTGTTGTTCTGTTTGTTTTGCCTTTCTTAGCCTTGGTTTTGACCCTTGACTCCCTCGTGATCCTAAGATGGCCAGTAAACCTCCAGTCATCATTTATTTTCCAAAGGGAAGAAAGGAAGGGGAAAGGTGCAAAAGGGCTAACTTCAGTTCTTTTTCCCCCTTTGAAGAAACTTTTCTGGAAACTCTTATCCAAGAAGTTCTGTCTGTGTTTCCTTGGGCAGAACCTAATTACATGTTCACCTATCTATACTCAAAGGAGACTAAAAAAATAATATTTCATTTCAGTAAATTTCCAGCTTCCAAAAGTATTAGACTTCTTCTACAAGAGAAAAAAGGAGAATGGACTTCATATATACTACTATCAGTCTCCACCACAAAGGCCTAAATGATTTCAGCCTGGTCTCCATTTCCAACTATATGATACAGCCACATCTCTTGCTCATCACATTCTGACTCTACAGTCTTTTGTGACACTCTTTCTAAATTAAGATTATTTCGTTAATCCCCATCATTATAATCGTTTACCCTTCCTTATTTGAACTCAGTCAGTAACTCTCAAGGGTTTCTGTTCTTTTTTTTTCTTTCTATTTGAATTGGGGTCTCACTCTGTCATCCAAGCTAGACTGCAGTGGCACAATCATGGCTCACTGCAGCCTCGACTTCCTGGGCTCAAGGGATTCTCTCACCTTAGCCTCCTAAGTGGCTGGGACTACAGGCATGTGCCACCACTCCTGGCTAGTTTTTCGACTTTTTGTAGAGACAAAGTCTCACTATCATGCCCACACTGGTGGTCTTGAACTCCTGGGCTCAAGCAATCCTTTCTCCTTGACTTCCCAAAGTGCTGGGATTACAGGCATGAGTCACTGCATCCATTGGCTGTATTGTGTTATCATTCAGTAAACAGTATATAGTTATTTATTGATATTAGTTCATTTGTTTTCAAATCATTCATTATGTGTATGAATTACCAGGTTAAATAACCATTCTACATGCTATTTAAATAGCTATATGGAGCAAAGGAATACCAAACTATAATCTTGGCCAAATTTCTAGTACCTGTAATAAAAAGACCAAGACCTTTTATAGAGTATAACTGTGTTAAGCCTATAAGTATCAAGTATTGTTTTCTAGAGTTTTAATTTATATATTTATATTCAACATTAAAGAGTTTACTAGGCTATTGCTTGCCATTCATTATCAAGCTTACTTCTGGCCTGCTAGTTATGCTAGTCACTTGGTCTGTGTACTAGTAAGAAATAGAGCACTTAGTTTACAACTAAACACAGTGACTTAAATCAAAAAGGTAGAGTTTTGCCTTATTAAGAAATTAGGAAACAAAAAGTAGGTTTTTTATTGTGTGGCAACATAACAGAAGTTTTAAAAATGGAGTATAAAGTAGAAGACAGACATAAAAATAGAACTTTGTATTTATGCATTTTTAACTTTTAAAAGTATTCTTAAATTACTATTTTGCTTCAATTTCAGTCGTTATGGCTGACATTTTTGCTATTTGCAACTCAGAATGCTTATCCATCCTGTTCAGGATCATACATTTTAGAGGCAGAGCCTGGTAAGGAAAAAGGTCTGGACATGCAGTCTGACATAAAAACAATAACAAAACCCTAGAAAACAAAACCCAAACTAGGATGTGTTCACTTGTTTTCTTCCATCTTTCATGTAGATCTTCCCTCCACACAGTCTGAAGCCAGAAACAATATAGAGAAGAGGCCCAGAAAGCAGGCCCAAATACACCGAATTCTAGCACCTGTATTCTCGCCTCAGAGTATTCTTGCCCCTTCCAGAGTGTGAGGGGAAGAGCTGCCTGGTTCATATCCTAAGCTAATGGTCTCTGTATCTCAGGGAAGGGTATAATACGGGGTTGGAACAACTACCTCTGTGCCCCTGGGGTACTGTGGTGGGTCCTCACATCCTTTGCATTTTGTCAGCACTCGCTATTGACGCCTCTTCTCCTTTGCAAAGGTGGTGATGGGAGAGCCAATTATGGCTGTTTCTTGCTGCAGTGCGCAGAGTGGCTGGGTTGTCATTCATTACCGCCTAATGTTTAGCTGCAGTATGCAAACCACCAAGGCTGTGAGGAATCGCAGCTGAGAAGGCAACGCCTGACAGAGGCAATAAAGCACCTTCTTCTTCAAGAGGTGCCACTGCAGGGTCATAGAATTTGCATGCGGTGCCAGTTGTGCCTGGAACTCAGGTTATTAATTATTATCCAAATCACTCCCCTTGTTACCTCCAAGCTCTCATTATGGCTGCAAATACAGGTATGTTCAACTCCCGCCCCACTGCCCCCATATATTATGCCACCACTTTGTTATATAACTACCGAGAGCGGGAGCTCATCAGAGGGACTTTAAACAAAATGAAAGCTCTGCGAGGAGTGCTTTCTCATTGTTTGGCTGAAAGGGGATGGAGGTAACGTAAAACACCTTCACACTGAAGTCCAACATCCATACTCATCAAGTGGACTTAGATTTTGAGATTCTCTTCTGTCATTTTTGTCACAATGCATTTGCTTTGCAAAGGGCAGGATCAGCAGGAGACGCTGTAACCCGACATTGGAAATCAGGTCCTGCTGCAAATGGAAGTCAGAGGCGTCTCAGAAGCAGGAGGTTAACCTGATCATTGTTGTTTATTGAGGCCTATATAGTGCCTTTCACAAACCTCAGAAGCTTTATGGAATTCAGACTGACCCCATAACTCTGCCTGCTGGTGAAACATGGCTGCCCTTGCTGCAGGACTCATCTCTTTTGTAAAATCACCAACAGTCCAGCAATAAATGATTTGCTTTAGAATAGTGGGCTGTCTCTTTGCCCTCACGACCTCTCTTCCTCCCCCAGCATCTAAGAATAGTCTCCACCTGGCTAGCCTGGTCCATTCCCCAACTCCAGAGGATGTGCCAAGAAATCCAGACTTCCTGCACACCCTTATTAACTTGTTTCCTTTTATTTGCAAATAAATGCAACTATATAATTAATATTCATAAAAATTTTTTATTCTTAAATATGCAACTGGTGGATACTGACTTTTATACTAAGCTGAAACAAATGTGATAATGTGAATATAACATTTAGTACAGTGCTTAGTAGCTCTGTAATTATTGCTACTATTATTTAAATTTGTTTTAATGATGAGTATACCTAGTTGCTGACAAAATTTCTCCAATAAAAGCCATTACATGGGAAACTATGCTTCCATTTGACTCTTCATTATTATTTTCATTGTTCCAAACTAGGATTTCTAGACCCGGTATCTCTTCTCCCAGTCTTCACTTTCCTTTTTCTCTGTGTTGTGGTGTGTGTGTGTGTGTGTGTGTGTGTGTGTTCTCTATAAGATAAAACTCTGGCTTAGTAAATATTTGTGTAATTTGCTCTGAATTCTGTTATTATGCCAGTTGAACCTGATTCCCCACCAAACAAAGAAGCAAAGTGGTGAACAGTTCTCCATTTTCTTATCCATGCACTATCTTTGCCTCTTTAGCACCCAGAAATAACTTCTATGCTCCTGAGTACATTGAAACTGTAGGCAGCAAAGTGAGGGCCACAGTGTTTCAACAGAGATGTGATCACTTATCACTTGTAAAAAACATACCTTGAGATTTGAAACCAGCAAGAGCTTTCGAGCATCTTAGGTTTTGCCCATGGCAAAAGAGAAAGAAGCAGTATTAGCAGAGCACCAACTGTGGGCCACCTACCTGGCATGATAACCCTCACCACAACTTCCCAGGCAGGTATTGCTCATTTATTACAGCTGAAGAATATGGCATGAAAAACGGTCAGAAAACGCTTCCAAATTGACAGGGTGATAGGTAGAGTGTGGCTTTACCCTTAGGCCGTGTTCTTAGTTACACTACCATGTTTCTTCAATGAGTGTTAGGTTTCACAGTACTCATACTGCAAATGCTCCAACATCTTTGTAAATTCCTCTTTGAGAACATCCGTAACAGCTCTTTTCCCAGTTAAAGAAGTCATCAGTATCACTACAATATCGTCACACCTGTTTTTTGACCCAGAAGCAAACTACTTACCCCAATTGTCAGACTTAGTTCCAAACACCTTTTGTCTGTTTTTAAAAATTAAAATTCACCATAAAAATGTCAAAGTTTGTTCCACTGAAGATATCGACCTTCCAGATAAACTCAAAACAATTCCCAAAAGGGAACATTACAAGATGTGTAAAATAGCAACATCTATGAAATTAATAAACAACTCAATTGTGTGACCAGATGCTGCCCTCTTGTATCTTACGTTGTTTTTTGTTGGTCGTGCATCCATCCTATCTCATCTTGTTTTGACTTCCTTCCTCAGAGAGAGAGAGAGAGCTTTGTGAAAAAAAAAAAAAGTGGAGGACATAGGGGGGTTGTGTGTCTGTGAGTCCTACAGATGAGTTTCATTATTTCCCACCCTAGGTCTGGAAGGCAAAATAGAGGGATTTGAAAGTCTGTTCCTTCTCTATACTTCATGCTCTTCTACACTCATGATAGTGAGGTGGAGACAATGGAGTAGGGAGATGAAACTGGGATTTCTGCTTTGTGCTAGCATCTGGAAAAAGCCTGCAGAGCCTGTTCTCAGTGGTTTCAAGGGACATGGGACTAAGTAAACTCTCCTTGGGATCCTCAGGAGTACCTGAGAAAGACACTGAACATTCTGAGGGCAGCAAGAACAGGGACTTGAACGATAATCTTCAGGACATTATAGATGAGGTATAACTTGGCAGGCAGGAGAACTTGTGGACACCTGAGTTTTATGGGGAAATAGACAAATGCTATTATATTCATTTAAAAATGCTAAAAATTCACATTTTATATTCACATATCTTACAGTGTGGCTGCATCCATTAATCTCCTTTACATACAGGAGATGGTTACATAAGAGCTCTTAGCACACCGATTGCCACTTAGTAAATGTTTACTATCTGGTAACTTTTATTTACATATGTGATTTTTGCAGCATTGTGGCAAATCAGAGGGATGCCAAAAGTCTAAGTGGGCAAATGCTACTTTGGTTTCCAAAAAGAAAAGGAAGATGAATTTCGTAAATCTTGGGAAGACTGGCATTAGCTCCAGCAAGATACTGCATTATATTGTTTGTAGGCATCTAGAAGGGGCAGCAGTGATGACAAAGGACCTAGGCGGTATTGGGTTTACAAAGACCAAGTCATACCACACCAGCACTACTTGTGTTTTTGATAGTATTATTAGATGGCTGTATTTGGGAAATGAAATTGACCTAGTGTAGCTGGATTTTAACAAGAAATATAACAAGCTCTTTCATATTACCCTCTGAGCAAGAAGAGCTATGAACTGGGTATAAGGGTTAGGTAAGTTTGAAACTTCATGAATGACTACATCTAAAAGTGAATTAATGAATTATCACAATTTTGAAGGAATCGTGAGTGGCACTTAGTAGGGCACTATTCTAATCAAAATTTTTATCAATGATATATATAAAGCAGAAAATATTTTATCATATTTGTCCAACATGCTCTGTCTTCAGAATATTTTTGATCCTCATGCTGTATGGACTACATTTGGCTCTTCCTTCTCTGATTTTCCTCTTCACATTCTGGGAGGAATAGCAAATGTAATAGTAACAGGATCTGCATCCAAAAAGATCATTTGTGATTCTACTTTTTGTCTTGCTATACACATAACTGATGATTTTTACATATAGGAAACTCTTCATTAACCCTCAAATAATGTTGAAGAGAATTGAAACACCTGGCATTTTGCAATTGCTAAAAAGTTGCATTGACGAGGTTTGACTAAGATACATGAGAATCCATAACAGGCACATTAGAGAGACACTTCTTTAAGAAGATATATTCTTTATTTATTTACCACCCTGAATGCACCCATCTCTTCTGATCATTGTTTACTTAGCACTGAATCCTATATTGGGGAGTACAGAACCAGAAGACCCCTCGTAATACCTTACACATCTTCTTCTATTCCCTGATCTGCTCCAACTCACTAACCTGTTTGCAGGATGCAAGCCACTCCAGTTACCTGAAATTATCTTCCTGAGTAATTTAGGAATCATTTGCTGTTATTCTTTACGAACCCATCTATATCCTAATCAACACCCTGACATAATCCTATTAACCACACATATACTGTTCCTCAAAAACAGTTTAGGTGGTACCTTTCCAGTGTTGTTTTAGAGCCCTCATAGATTAGAATCTTGGGAAACAGCAGGCTGGCAACCTAGCTCCGGGCATCAGTAAGAGTCTCTTATTATCAAGTGACCTTATAATTTACCATTCAAACTGGAACACTTTTGAGAGTGGAACGAAGAGTTATTAATAATGTTACTGGAACAGCAGAGGTCACATGGGATTGTCCCAGACCAACCAGGATGCAAAGTCACACTACTCATTATGACTCAACTACTGCAGCAAAGGCAAAAGACTATAGTTTAGGATGGGTCTTTGCTTTTTTTAGTTGCAATCCATTTTTGAACAAACCCAGGATGTCTCTCTTTTAGGAGATCCTATGACTAGTCTATGGCCATACTACCCTGAATGCACCCATCTTTTCTGATGTCAGAAGCTAAGCAGGGTTGAGCTTGGTTCGTACTTGGATGGAAGGTCCTATATCTACTTCCTCAGAAAGTACATCCTTTTCCTTGGCTTTTGAGGGATGTGTATCTCACTCTGAATGCAGCCACCTCCTTTGCTCTGTCCTTAGTCCAGAACTAAACATAAGTTCCTGTTTTGAGTCTTTCCCAGGGCAGAATCAAGTACCAGTCCCTAAGTCCCTTGACTTTCAAGGAACACAAGTCAAGTGCTCCAGGTGGTTCTCTTGCAGACTTTTTCTCCTCACTTGTAGTGAGGAGGACACATCTACCCCTTTTTGGTAGGCTGGGGGTGTGTGCTTAGCTTATGCAAGGAGGACCAGTTAACAGCTAACCCCCTTTGTAAAATCTATGCAGAATGTCTGTAATCTCACTCAAAATGCAGATATACTTCATACCTATCATTTCAAGCTTGGCCTTAGGGGTCACCATTGAAGAAAGCGTTCTGTTATAATTTCCTGTTATGTTTGTGTAGAGTGCCATTGGCCTAGAACTAAGGTTCTTCCTAGAAATTATAATTCAAAATTTTCTTTTACAAATGGTTTTGACGACCGTATTCACTACATCAAACACTATTCTTATGGCAGACACTAATTCCCTATCCAACACCCACCCGGTCTTTCTTCCCTGGTGACGAAACTCTGATATTATTTGGGGTGATAGCAAGTCTCATTAAAATAGGATCATCTTCTTTAGACTTCCTTGAAAACAAAGATTAACAAGTGACCCTGTTCTAGTTCGTGAGATGCAAGTGGCAGTAACTGAGTGAAGTTTCTGGGAAGGCTTTTTTTTATAAAGGACTAAGTTGATTCATGCATTCTTTCACCTTTTATTCCTTTTTCTTCATTCTGTCTGGCACCTAAACGTGATGCCTGGAAGAACAGCTGCCACCTTGAGACTATAAAGACAAAGTCACACAGTAAGGATGGCAGAGCAGGAAGATAGGAGGGGTCAGGGCTCATTGAACCACTGTCCTATCCTGCAGTGTCTATACCTGAACTTTTCACATGTAGCAACTAAATCCTTTATTTGTGTAAGCCACTTTCTAAGGGATTTGCTGCTGCTTGCAATGGAATATACGAGGGGGTATGCCTCCAAAACCCAGAATTTTCTTTTAGAGGCTGGGTCTCTTGTAGTACACTTGGAATTTGTTTTTCTGGATCAAACGGTCAACCAAAGTTTTCATCTGGGAGTTTTCAGAAGAACCAACCCAAGTTGTGGCAAACAGATAAGTGGTTCTCCCATCATCACCATGCACTAGCCTGCATGGTGCTGAGTGTTCAGAAATTTTTGAATGGCATGCTGCGTGCCCCAACTTCCCTATTCACCAGTCTCATTCTGAGTGACTTTTTTTTGTTTGTTTACACAAATGAAAAAAGTCTTTAAAGGGAAATATTTTGCCATTGTGGAAGAAGTGAAACAAAAGGTGGCAGAAGAACTAAAAGGCATCAAAATTGACGAGTTCAAAAATTTTTGAGCAGTGGACAAAGCATCTCAATAGGTGTATTGCATCAAATGGAGAGTATTTTGAAGGTGACTGAAATTTAAACATGTAAGAATAAATACACAATTTTTTATAAGTAATGTTCTTTGGGGAGGATCCCCTTTGGACTTGTGTTTGTGACTGATAGAGTGCTCTGAGAACCCAGTGTTTTTCTACCTGAAATGAAGAGGAGGTGAAACACAACTGTGCACATGCTCACACGCTATTATGAGAACAATGGGATGCTCCCCTATTGTTTTCTCCAGCTCTTGTAAGACTTACCTGGGAAAGGAAGCAAAACTAAAGAGAAAGTAAAAAATTAGAAGCTGCTTCACTAAGGTTTCCCTGATATGTTGAGATTGCAAGGCTGCCCTGTTTTGTAGTCTAAATCACAAAATATGACATCAAATACCTCTTCTTCATGGAGCTATGGCTAGAGTACTTAGGAATATGGAATGAATGCATCAAACATATTCACTCACTAATTTGTTTGATAAAGTACTTCCTCTGTGCCAGGGACAGCAGAAATGAAGGTAGGAGAGAGCTTTATGCCAGAGGTGGTCTCCTTGGTCCCACAACAGTTTTGATATCCTCAGGGTGTATCACTAGCTTTTGAAATTGGCCAATTTATAAGAAATAAATTGCAAAAAAAAATTTTTAGGGTCCTGGTAAGCAGCATAATTGTGTGTGAAATGTGATGTGACAGATATAAGACAATTGGTAATGGTGGGGTCTGACAAACCAGGGAGGGCAAGCTGGCTTAAAGGATTGAGCCAGCATTTAAAAAATGCTTTGTCAACTCTGCCACCCCCTAAAAAACCATGTTGTGTAGAGCCGTTCAAAGACAGGTGAAAAGTTTGTCTTTTTTGCTGTATTGTGGATGCCAGCAAAAGGAGAAAGAAAGGGGGAAACTGAGGCAAAAGAATATGGGGAAACGTCTCTTGCAGGCTGAAGAAACTATTTCATGAACCCTCAACAAACCACTCAAGAACCCCAAGGTTTAGGAAAGAATTGAGTAGGTCCTTAACTCTCATAATAGGTGGAGACAAAGACAAATGATGTAATTTTGTTATTATAATTATGTCTTTGCTTTTACCCCAACCCGATGTGATGGGGCATTGTCTGTTTCTGTGAAGAGTTTTGTGCTTAGGTTGATGGGTGATAAAGCATGTTGACTCAGGCACAGTGCTTTTACTCAACTTTGACCACATAGGGCACTACCGAGAAATGTTTGGAGAAAAAGTAGAGGCAATTTCAATTGTTCCTTCTAATAAAGATGATGATGATGATAAAAGCTATGACAATAATAATAATAATTGTTATGATTTATTGAGTAATCATTGTATATAAGACATTATCCATGGGTGATATCTACTTCAAAGAGAAAATTGGTGGGTGGGGTAGAAAGTTATAAAAATGTGTGAAGTCAGACAGTTAAAGTGACAGAGACCGGAATCGAAGCAAAACCAGTCTTACTCAGAAGCAGAGGCTCCTTACCTCTTTGTGGTCTGGGTTGAGTTTAAAGGGTCTTATACAGTGAATTCTAGTTCTCCACCAAAAATAACTGGGATTCCTGAAAGAAACTTAAGAAAAAAGAAAGGTTCTCTAGCAGAGCTAGGCAGCTGTCTACTTCATCACAGAATAGCTGCTTTCCCAGTTTTCTCAGCAAGCGGATCTGTAGAGCAAATGGTGGAGGATGGCTTCCCACAAGGCTGCTGCCCTGGAAAGGAAGAAGATGACGGAGAGAAGCCCTGTTCCCTCTTGTGCCGTTTGCTGGTGCTGGGTCTGAGGATGAGGGGGGCAGGGGAAAAAGGAAGGCACAGTTGCCTTTGGGACAGGTCTGCTCGGAGAACCAGGAGGATTCTAGAAGAAGACTCCAAAGGTAAACGTCAGCCCCTTCCCCCAGTCCCAGCCCACATCTTCTGTAAACCTCCTTGAATTCCGGTGGGGGCTGAACTTTCTGAGTTCAGGCTGCGGCTGACTTCTAGGAATATAAACATAATGTAGTTCCCCTGGGAATGAAGCTTGCACTGTAGCTCTCTTGTAATTTATTAATCACAATTATTTCAAGACGAAAATGTAAGCTCACTATTTGGCTGCACACACATGTTACACATAAAAGGCTTCCAAATATCAGAAGAGCAATTTCCTGTGGGGGATGCAGAGCATGGAGATCCTGGCCTCAGGAAGAAGCTGGGGCTACAGGGCCCTGCTACAGCCACCAGGCTGGGTCTCCATTTATGTCTGGGTGTTTTGTTATTGCAATGGCCAGATCTCTGTCTTGTGCTGCCAAAGCTACCTCTGTGGCTGGTTTAACACAATGAGAAACGTGCAATACTGGGGAAGGTGTCCATGAGTGCCTTCATCACTGTCATTGACAACATCCATCAGAAAGGACTTTACTTCCTGTGAAGGGACCTTGGTGCTACCCAGAGATGGTCCCTGGGTCTCTGTCCTCCAGAAGCTTCTCATGCACATGTGTGAAGGTGAGCATGCCGATCACTCATTGGGAAGTAGAATTAAACATCCCATGAAAGTAAAAATGAACATTAAAATGTTTATGTGTTTATTTACAAGGCAAAAATAAGTTTGGTTTCAAGTTGGGCAGGGTCAAGAATGATCATGAAATTCATCCACACACACATTCACTCCATACAAATGTCTGCAGTGCACGTGCTCAGTATCAGCTCCTAGGTGGGATCTGGGTGGAGAAACAGAGGTGAGCTCCATGGGGAATCAAGTGGAGTTGAAACTCTGAGGATTCCCTCTGTGGTCCGCCCAGAGTAAAGGACAGCAAGGACAGTCTATTGAGTTAGTCAAGCGCATATTTGTGGAGGAGGTTGGATTCAGGAATGATTTATAAGATGGATAGAGAACGAAGACATGGGAAGAAAGAAGAGGTAAAGAACTTTGCAGAACTGGGACAGACTCTCTCCTGGGGCTGCTCCTACCACCGTGTGACTTTACAAAAGTTGATTAGATTCTCTGTCTCTACAATTCTAAAAGCCCAGAGAAGAAGCTCCCCAAGTCTAGAATAAACAATAGTGTGTGGAGTGCCCTGCCTTTTGGTGGGAAGAAAGGTCTGCGACATCTGGGTTTCTCCTTTTTTTCTGAATTTCCTGAATACAGATGCCTAGAGACCTGGGACATTAGGAAGGTTCTCCCCAAAAGGAGGAGCTGGATCCCAAATGGGCCTCTCTGGGTCCCAGGGGGAAAAGTGAGACCTTCCAGGAGATTTCCGAGGTGGGGAATAAAACCTATACCTCCATGGCACCATCATCAGAATATGCTAAGTAAATCATCAAGAAAGGCAAGCACTCTGCTGGGTGTGCCCTTCTCCTGCCCTGGCGCACTCCTCTCGACATATCAGTGATGTTTATTAAGAGATGACAAGTCTATCAGGCCTCATGAGCAGTCTTTCACAAGGAGGAGATCTTCCCGTATACCCAGGGAGTGTCATCAATCTTGTGCTTGCTCTGAGCTCAGAGCAGCTGAGTGAACGAGGACCCTTCCCGCCCCGCCCCCTCTTTCTAACCATCACTGGCTTCCTACTCCCTCCTCTCCATTGCTTTGTAGCACAGCAGGAGGCGGCAAAGGGAGAGATGCTATTTGCATAATGTGTTTCTTGTAAAGAGATGGAAACAGAAGAATAGAAACAAAACAGTACAAAACAAAAAACAGGACTCTTTTCTCCCATGTTACCGGCTTTAGGAAATATATTTCATAGTAGGTGATGGGATGGATAGAGATTGTAGAAAGAACTGCCAGACCGGCAGCTAACATATATCACAACATCCGCAATATCACACGATATGCAAATTTTACATTATATATGTAAATACTATACCCATATCCTACAGAATCAGTTGTCCATCTTCCTAAATATAAAATGTGGATAGTCCATTGAGTGTGAATAGGCACTGTGTTGTTTTTCTTATATATGTGTCTTTTTCTTCTTTCTGGAAAGAAGCTTTATGTTGTAACTATCAGCATCTAATACTCAAGGAAAAGATTCCATTGCTCTGTGTAGGAGGCAAAATTAATATCAGTAACTAGCAATTGCAAATTGACCTCATTGAATATATGTCTTTTTAGTATTATATATGTCACTATATTTGTAAGTTAGATGGGTTGCATGTTTATTTTTCATTAGAAGGCCTCTAATCCGGGCCACACAGCTTCAAGTCCTGAAAGACTCTCTGTCAGATGGGATAATAATATCATTTTTAAATTTCATGAAACTTATTGAGGCTTACAAATCATTTTTTGGCACTGGTTCAATATTGAAACATTTCAATCTAACACATCATAAGGTTGTTTTTTATTTGAGGATGAGAGAGAGGAAATTATTTTTCTGTACCATGAATGCTTCCAAACATTTTTTTGAATTCTGTTCTTTACTATAATACATGCTTTTCAAAGATTTTGACACTGGGCTTTGTTCAGAGAAATGAGGAAGGTCATGAAAAATGGCTCTTTCATCCTTTGTGCAGCATCTCTCCGACTGTAGCAGAATCAGATAGGAATGAAAGATTGGGTTGGTTTAATTCACATTGGAAGGTCTGTGTAAGACTTACCTGCTTGTAAAGTTTTTTTCAATACTTAGATTTGTTTCTATAGAGATTCAGAAATATTGCTTTTAGGAATATAAGAAGCCTAAACTGGCCTATGCCTAGTCAGGGCCTGCCTTGGTATGGCAGATAGAATTCCCCCAAATGTTCTATGTCACAACCTAATGCATCAGAGGTTTCTGTGCATATATACATATGAGAGTGTGTGTGTGTGTGTGTGTGTGTGTGTGTGTGTGTGTGTGTGTGTTATGGAGAGGGTGGTGAGCATCGGTCAGACCATAGAAGGAGGAATGTTCTACCCACTTAAATGGTGAGATTAGCTCTGCCCTGGATATCTAAAGGGAACCTTGTTACAGTTCAATGTAAAATCATGTTATTTTTCCCATTTTGATGAGCATCAATAAAAACAGAAGATGATGCTTTTTTATGGGAAAACAAAATCAGAAAAAGAAAAAAATGTTTTCCAAGCTCCAAATGAGTTTATGTAAAAGATTTTAGTTTTTTTAAAAGGTTAGCCTTCGATCTTGAACTGAAATTTTTAGTTTTGAAAATTTTTGCCAGAACATTAAGAAGTCTCTGTTTGCAGAGGGGAGAAATGATGAATCTCTTCTGCATCACTATTTTGAACATGCATTGTTTTTTCTTTTTTAACAGCTTTTTGAGATATAATTAAAATACCATACAATTCACCCATTTGGAATGTACAATTCAGTGACTTTTTGTATATTCACTGAGTTGTGCAATCATTACCACCATCAATTTTAGAAAATTCATAACACCCCAGAAAGAAACCCCACATCCCTCAGATGTTACCTCACACCCCATCATACCCCTCCAGGTCCCAGAAAAATACAAATCTATTCTCTGTTTCTATAGATTTGCCTATTCTAAATATTTCATATGAATGGAATCACGTAATAATGGTGACTGCATCTTTCACTTTGTATATTTTCTTTTTTTTTTTAATTTTTAATTTAATTTAATTTAATTTTATTATGTTATTGTGGGGTACAGTTAGGGGTTAGGCATACAAAAATATTTCGTTCAGGTACCCTTGTTGATAAGAGGTGTCTCCCCATCCCCAGATAGATACCCACCACCATTAATCCCATCCCCCTCACCCTCCCC
>CAUYQG010032337.1:0-18734 GCA_963574415.1 Tarsius wallacei
GTTAAAAAGAAAAAAAAAATGCCCATTTGCCTGACAAGTTGAACTGGATTCCTGAATAAATGAAGAGAGGAAATCCATTTTGAAGAGAGTGTTATACACTCAGGTGCAGAGACATGAGTTTATTCCTAGTTTCTAGAAAAAGGGTCTTAAGAAATGAAACATGGGGGCTGGTCCGGGGACCAGGCGGAGTCAGCAGGATGGGAGGCCCGGCGAGAGTAGGGACTGAAGGGCCGGAAGGTGGGCCCCAGATCTTAGGGAGGAAGAGGCTGGGGGTCCTGGACTCCCGGGTCAAGGGAGGAGTGTGGGAGGGGCGAGGGGGCTGGCATCCTGGAGTTCCAGGTCCGAGGGGAGAAGGGCTGGGGTCCCGGGCCTGTGAGGGGAGGAAGGGGATGAAGTCTGGTCTCTCGAGTAAGGGGGAGGGTTTTGGGGGGCAGGGGGGTTTGGGTTTTGGATTTTCAGGTTTGGTATGGTCCGTGAGGGGAAGAAGGAGCTGGGGTCTGGACTCCTGGGTTGGGGTGGGGGCAAAGGGGGGGGGAAGAAACGTTACTGAGTGCGAAGGCTCACGCCTGTAATCTCAGCATTTTGGGAAGCAGAAGCAAGAGGGTTGCCTGAGCCCAGGGGTTCGAGACCAGCCTGGGTAATTTGGTGAGACCTGTCTCTACAATAACTCAAGAAAAATCAGCCAGGCGTGATGGTGCATTTTTGTATCAGATCTTATATGTGAGCACATACTTTTTTTTTTTTAAGTTGGAGTCTCTCTCTGTCGCCCAGGCTGGAGTGCAGTGGCACGCTCATGGCCACCGCAGCCTCTGCCCACTGGGCTCAGCCTTCCAAGTAGCTGGGACTACAGGCATGCGCCATCACACCTGGCTAATGTTTTGATTAGCCAAGCTGCTGGGGCTGGTCTCGAACCCATAGGCTCAGGCAATCCTCTCACCTCAGCCTCCCAAAGTGCTGGGATTATAGGCATGAGCCACCGCACCCAGCCTTGAATAGATTTTTTAAAAGTAAGGTACAACAATCAATAGTTACTTTAAAAAGAATGCAAAATGCAACTATAGGGTCCTACCAGAAGGGGGCAGTAGAAGAGGGAGGAGAAAGGAAAATTATACTCACTGGGGCTAGCTGGATCCTGTGGTGGCATCAAGTTCACACTGAAATCATTTATGTTGATGAAAGGGTCTGGCTGGGGCTTCTCTGAGACCATTCTGTTCATCAGGGCTTCTGAAATCTAAGATGAAAAGCCTATATTATGTAGGGAATGCAGATAAAGTAATTCATTCACTGGATCGCAATGTTTTCAAGGGGCCTGGGTTTGCTGTATGACCTTAATGACCTCAGGCAAGTAAGGAGCACCCCCACCCCCACTCCACCATGCCTCTACCTCAGCTGGAAGATGATTTGCACTGTATTGTCAAATACTCCAGATGTATTTGTCAAAAATGAAACTTTGGAACTATCAAAAGAAGTTTTGTGTGAATGTCTTTGTGACTCAGAGTAGGGGGATATTTATTCAATGAAGTTGATGAAAAGCAATCTATACACAGAAAAATAAATTAAAGAGCAAATGACCATGGATTTCTCATCAGAAAAAAAGCAACAGTGGAACAAAATCTTTGAAGTGCTGAAAGAAAAAAAAAAGTCAACCCAGAATTCTATATTCTGGGAAAATATCTATCAAGAATGAAAGTGAAATGAGGACATTCTCAGGACTATGAGAGTACACAGCCTGTAGTCCCATTCCATAGAATGTTAAAGGAAGTTCTTCAGGCTGAAGGAAAATGCTATCAGAGAGGAAATTAGAACTTCAAAAATGAAGGAAAAGTCACATACATGGTAAATATCTGGTTAAACAGGCTGATTTTTATCTTTTTAAATTATTTGAAATATAGACGAATATTGAAAACAAAGTTATCACATTGTCTAGTTTTGTTTAGTTTACTTTTAAAATATATATTTAAAATATATTTAAAAATATTCTTTAAATTTGAGATAAGGTCTTGCTATGTTGCTCAGTCTGGTCTCAAATTCCTGGGTTTATGTGATCCTCTCACCTCCACCTCCCAAAATGCTGGGATTACAGGCATGGGCCACCATGCCCGGCCTACTTTTAGTTTTTGAAATAATTCGATTCACAGGAAGTTGCAAAAAAAAAGTACAGGGACGTGCTGTGCATCCTTCACCTGACATCCTGCATAACTCTAACCCACTAACAAAACCAGGAAAATGAAGATTTGCTGAGATTCTCTGTAAATCACAAAGTTTGATGCAACTTAATGCACAAGGGATAAAATCTACTGTTGTTTAGGAAAGTAATTCAGACCATGTAACTGAACTTAACTCATGACCCCAGGGCAGGAGGGATATCCTCTCTGATCATGGCCTAGGGAGCCTTACAAGAACAGACAGTGTTGCCCTTGGAGCTAGGCAAAAGCAGCCCTTGTTTTGAATCCATTTGTTGAATTCTGTGCCTCTCACACTTTAAAAAAATAAGCTAGCCACCTAGGAATCTAGTTAAAATATAGATTTTGATTTAATAGGTCTGGGTTGGGCTTGAGAGCCTGCATTTCTAATAAGCTCTCAGGTGATGCTGATATAACAGACCTGCATATAAGACTTAGAGTAGCAAAGCTTTAGAAGGGCCTCTTTCTGTATGCTCCTTCCTCCCACACAGGGCATGATGCCTGCAGAACAAAGGTGTTATGATCTGGAATACTCTTCCACTTCTTAATTACACTCCATGTATCAGGGACCACAAGACTTTTTTGCCAAACAGCCCTGAACCTGCACAGCATCTTTCCAAAATCTGTCCTACTAAGGGAGAAACAGGTTGTCAGTGTGCATCCTTGAGGCCCGAGGGTTGAGTGTTGGTCAAGGGTCGTCAACAGAACCTAGATTTTGGGCATACAGAGGTGAGGATGAGGATGAGGGTGAAGGGGCTGGGGCCAGCTCTTCCTCCATTGCCATGCTCTGTATAGAGTTTCAAGGATCCCAGGCATTCAAAATTTGTATCTCAACTTCCAGGAAGATGTATTTGTCAAGGTAGACAAGGAAGACATATTTTATGTGACCGTTTGCTACCTTGATTTATAACTTTTAAATAGAAATATCATATGTGGGGCTCCAGTTGTATTCTGTCTTGGCCTGCAAATGTTAGGTACCAGCTGAGCTCTCCCCTTGTTGGGAGCCAGCCTTGGAGGCCCACCTGATTGACAGGGTCCTGGTGGGCCGAAGACCCTGGGCCGCAGGTTGAGTCCGGGAAGCTGAGGCCCTTCTGTCTTCTACCTTTGCTGTTGATACGGCCGAAGAATTCTGTACAGTCGAGCATGAAGAAAAACAGCATGTCTATGCGAAGTACTCACAGCTAACCTAGGAATGTCATTGTTCATTTTTCCATTTCCCACCATGCCGTTTAGCCTTTTCTAACATATGCAATGGTTGAACTCTGAAGCACATCAAAGATGCTTTCTTTCACTTGGTTATAAGTTACTAGATATGGCTTGAGTAAAAAATGATATAAGTATATTCATTTACTGTTTGATTTAGAATAATGTAGTTTAGCGTTTAGACATAAGGTTTTCTAGAAGCACAAGTTCATAGTAAATTCATTATGAGTTCATTATAAGTTCCGACACATACCTAAGAGTTATGTAGGTGATTTATAACATTGTTTTCACGGATTTAGGGTAAAGATTAGTCATCAAGGTTTTTTACTTAATCTAATTAAATAGTTAAGATTTTGAGTTGATGGATATAGAATAAGTTTTCACTGAATGCATGATATATTAATTGAATGCTTTTATGATAAATTAACTGGATATAGAAAATAACCTTGGGGCCTGGGACACCTCATTAAAAGCTTCTTTTAAGTTTTCTTTAGGAATATACACTGCACGATAAAAGAAAAGCAATGAAAACACCTGGATGAGGAAAGGCGATTACGAAGCTTTGAAAATCATAAAAACCCCAGAGAAAACTCCTGATACGTGGAGAAATGTACACCTGGAAACTTTCATGAGGCACTTCAAGGACTGTAATTTAGGACTTAGGACAAAAACTATCATTCTTGGCTTTAAGAATAGTTTTATAGTATAAAATTGTTTTGTGCTTTTAGGAATAGTGTTATAGTTTGAGATTGTTTTGAATAGAGTTGCTGGTAGTGCTATTCTAGGCATGATAATTGTTTTATTCATGTATTAAACGTAGTTGGTAAATGTATAATCATGCAAGTTTATATAATTAATATACATATATATGAGGGTTGACAAAAATTATTAGGCTTTGATTATGTTTAACAAGGTTTTTACTTTGAATCATTAATTAAGTTTTAATGCTGTAGTTTGATGTTTTATAATTACTTTGAAGATTGTTTTAGGTTCATAAGCTTAAGTTCTCCTAATGATGAAGTTGATGCTTTAAAGATAATAATAATTGCTTAGGTGGTTATCTCAAGACAAAGATATTTTCCAAAAAGTTGTCAAGCATAAAGGAAAACACGTCAAACCACCCCCTAAACCACCATTAGCCTAAACTCAAAAGCTCATTAGCAATTACAGCCATAATAATTTTAGTTGTGTTAGTTTTATTTTATTATGTTTTAGTTCATTTACATGTTGAAATTAGAGTAAAGATTAGTGTGTGTATTTTCACAATAAGTTGCTTTCATAGTTATTTTTTAGGTGTTAGCCACTGTCTCTAGTCAAGTTAATAGGCTTCATATTCCTATTATTATTAGATATAATTTATACTTTTGTTTTGGTGATTTTAAGGCTTTTTAATTAGACAAGTGGTGTATAACAAAAATCAAAGTAAGCCTTGTAGATTAAGTGATGCATTATGTTTAGTTTAAGTAAAACTCCTTTTAAACTTATCTTAAGAATTATTAACTGAAAGTAGTTAGTGTTTTTGGCCTGTTTGTAACTTCAAAGACCACAAGTTGGTGATAACTTCTAAAGGATGATGTGCTTGAAGGAATTTTCTTTGTCCTTTCCCTTATACAAATGATATAAAAGCTCACTGTTAACTGACAATAAACGGCATCTGTCCTACTCACAATAGAGTCAGGTGTCCAAGTTCTTTCAACCGTTCCCACCTTCGGGGCACCCTAGACCCAGCAGGAGCAGGACTCCCACAACTGGCTTTAGATTAGTCACTTGCTTCCCAAGGAGGGTTTTGGGCAGTTATTAACAAAACCTACTGCACTTACATAAATGTTACAAGTTGTAGAGGATATAAAAAAAGTGTGACAAGGCTGACTCCATGGCTTTGCACAAGGAGCCTCTACTGCAAACCCTGAGACACTATTAAAAACTCTGTGCCCTCTTTTGTTTAGGTCATTTCTTATATTGGTCCAATTATAATATTTGTAATCCTGCTGATTTTTGGCCTATGTCTCTTTAACTGTCTGGTTAAATGTGTTTCTTCCAGAATCAAGCAGGTTCATGCCCATGTGATGATCATTCAAGTATTCCAACCGGTGCCTACGATAGATACCATGACTAAAACCAACCTGGACACTTTAAATCAGATAGGAGAGATTTCCAATCCCTCACTAGGTAGGCCTATGTCCCTTGTCAGTTTTGAAGAAGTTACAGAAGATGGATCTCCTCTCTCTGCACTCCATATGATTATGGGCTCAAAAATCTCTAAAGGGGAACGTGGAAGTAGGTTAGCCAGTGCAGTTTAGACATAGACAGATGAATGTCTTTCAGGTAGGTCTCAATTAAAATAGGATAGACATTCAGACACCTTTCTTATCAGTACACGACCTTCGCTCAACTGGCCAGACATACCAGACCTGACCACCCTGCAGGTTAGAATGTGGATATCCAGTGTAGTAAATTGCAGAAACAGTTGGGACTTACCCAAAACATAGATATGAGTTTCTAATAAAAATTCCAGATCTAGTTACATAATAAATTTTATTATTTAGAAGGTCCTTGTGACCTCAGAAAATTGAGAGATGGCAATTAAAATTCATGAGGAGATACCTGCAGCCCACCTCTGTTAACTCATGGTTTGCTTAATCCTCACTTGTAAACTTATGTGAAGCTTCTTGTCAAAGGAAAGCACGTGTCCTTTCTCTTAAGATACCCACATTTTTCCTTCAGTATGTTACTTTATTTCTAATAAATTGTTTTTTAGACATACTTTGATTTTGCTGTTAATTCTTTTCTGTGGTGAAATAAAGAACAACACCATATCCCACCTGGCAATAAAAATGAACTTACTTATGTAAATAATCAATTGATTTTATCAAAAGGACAAGGTAATTCAATGGAGAAAGGAAATTCTGTTCCACATCTGGTAATGAAACAATTGGAAACCATATGAAAAAAAAAAAAAAAACAGGCATAATCACAAATGGTATAACTTATGCAAAAATTTACTCAAAATAGTCCATAGACTTACACTGAAAATGCAAAGGTGTAAAAATATTTTAGAAGGAATTGAACATGATCTTTTGCTCAATGAGTTTTTAGATAAAACCCCAAAAGCCAAATTTATGAAAGAAAAATATAATATAATCTTACAATAAATAAAATTGTATACTCTATGAAAAATACTAAGGGATCAAATACGCAAATTACAAAATGAGAGAAATAGTTGGAAAATATATATCTAAAAAAATACTTGTATTGAAAATACAGTTAGCAATAAGAAAATAACCCAACTAAAAATGGGTAAACTAGCACTTTGGGAGGCCGAGGAGAGTGAGTTGCCTGAGCCTGCAGGTTCAAGACCAGCCTGGGCAACATGATGAGAGTTCATCTCTACAATAAATCAAAAAATTAGCCAAGCATGGTAGCATGTGCCTATAGTTCCATCTACTTGAAAGGCTCCAGTGGAAGGATTGTCAGAGCCCAGCAGGTCGACACTGGAAGGGCCATGACTGCCACTGCACTCTCACCTGGGCAATGGAGTGGGACTCCAACTAAAAAAAAAAGGGTAAAGATTTGAATGGACAGCTCATCAAAGAAGATATGCAAATGAAAAAATAAGCATGCAAAATAATGCTCAACACCACTTGTCACAGGGAAAAGTATATTAAAGCAATGGCATAGCACTGCACACCTATTAATATGGATAAAATCTTTTTAAAAATGCATTATCAACAATGGGATAATGATTCATTGCTCATGGAATGCTTAATTGCTTACCACTTTGGAAAAGAGTTTGGTAGGTTTTTTTTTTTTCAGAATTAAATATGGTCTCACCAAATGACCCAACACTTGTCATCTTTAAAAACATATGTCCAAATAGCAATATGCAATTATATACAGCAGTTCTATTCATAATGGCCAAACACTTTAAGAAGTTGTGATATCCCTTAATGGTTGAAGGAATAACAAACAGCAGTACATCCATGCAGTGAAGGCCCTGGGCTCTCAAGATCCTTCAAGCATCTGCTCCAGTCCGTACCTGGGCCACCTTACCTTTGTGCCTCAACATGGACCAAAATGGACTCCATGTGGAAACACTTGTAGGTGCAAATGTTGAGTTCAGGAGAGATGTGAGTGCCACCCCAGGATGTGGGCAAAAGTCAAGACCTCATCCTGGCCTCCAGGTGCCTACTTGGGAAGGACAGCCAGGACTGGAGACAACTTCAAGAGCCCTGCAGGACCACGGCTGCCAGGGAGAACCTGAAGGCAGGCTCGAGCCTGGGGTTGGGTGACCTACCTCTGATTAGCTTGAAGGACCTTAGGCTGCTGCTTCATTCCCCCAATGAAGTTTTTTGTTTTATCTCTTTTTCAAGCAGCAACTGCATTCTGAGCCTGGGATTTGTTAATTGACTTGTTCAGTGTTGCAGAGAGAGTGATTCCACTGCCCAGTCCTGATCGATGCCCCCTGAGAGCCAAGGATAACAGGGCTCTGACTCTGGACACTGGATCAGTGAGCAGGTCCCAGGAGGGTCCTCTGGTGTTGGTGACCACAGGTTCTTGGACTCTCATGTAAGATAAATTGAAATGAGTCCAAACACATTCCCAGATAAGGCTCTATTGGGGGCTTGTACCCAGGTACAAGGGAAACAGCACCAGAGGAAGAGTTCTCCAACTGGCTCCTCAAGGAGATACTTGGAGCTGCTTTTATTGGGCTGGTTTTCTGAGTCATTGTGTGAAGGAAGTGTGATCTGGGCAGCACAGGCAGAGCTGTCAATCATACTTCAATATATGTGGCATGATCAAAAAATAATAGATAAGCCACACCCTTGGCAGAGATTTTAGTGTGGTAACAAAGCAAAGATTATGTTTGCTCATGCTCTGGGTCTTGAGTGTATGCAGAGTTATGAGCTTCAGTGAGATCTGTAGTGAAATGCTGTTGCTCCTCTCCAGTTCTCCACTTAACTGAACTGGGTGATGCAGGACTTGCAGTTAGCAGGTAGGGTGAAATATGTCAGCAGGAATGCAGCCCCATCCCTGCTCTATCTCATTGGGTCCTGAGCTAGTCACCAGGCCCTGAGGTAGTGTCTGGATCACTTCCTGCTGAACCCACTGCCCACTTCCCCTTTTTCTGCTGTGTGGCTCTGGCCTCTGCCGCAATCTCCTGCCTGTTCTTTGGCAAGGAAGGGGGAATGGTCATCCTAGCCCTCCAATCCAAGTTTCTAACTCTGGGACCATTTAAGGACCTCTTCCCCATGCCGATCATCTCCTCACTGTTTTGGGATCTCACTATCTTAGGACAGAGAAGAAACAGGGATAGAGGCATTCGGCAGTTCCACTAATACCTAACCCTACCCAGCACCTTCATTTTTCCCAGCAGGAGGACACCTCTGTGACTCAACTTTTAATACAGATTAGACACACTTATGAGGCTGTGCTGGAAAGAGTCTCAAGTATTACTGATGCTGATACATCAGTTAAGACTTTGTTGATTGCCAGGTATCAGAACATACTTACTGAAGCAAAATAAACTAATATGCTTTAACAGCAAAATTAAATGGATACTTACAAGTGACATGCTTAAGAGTGGGTTAGGACCTGTCTCCCTACACCAAGAGCCTTCGGCAACTCCAAGCAGATGCTGACTCACCTTCCATCCCACCAGAAAGAGTTTCTCCTTCCCCTTTCCTTGGGCTCATGGAGAGTCAAGGCTTTAAATCCCAGTGGCCTGTTTGGGTCATATTCTAACCCTTGAACCCATCCACATGTCTGGAGGGATACAGGATGAAATTGGCTAGACATGGATCATGTGCCCATCTTTGAGTTGAAGATGGATATATGGGGTCAGCTCTCTGGAACTGTTAGCATGGGAAGTGATTGAGATGCAGCTCCCAAAGGAAAGTTGAGGTGCTAGATTCAGGCATGAGGACAGATGCTGGGGCAGGGAAAGCAGCAGATTCCACATCCTTGACAGTCACTACAGCATCTGAGACCCAAGTAAGCACGGGCTCACTTAGGGGCAGCAGTGGTTTCAGGAGCACTCTGATGTCTGGAGAAAGGAGAAGACAGTACTTGAACAATTTTGCAGATGAGGAAACTGAGGCACAGAGAAGTTGGGTAAACCCTTTGGATAAATGAACTAATGCCAAAGCTGATCATTTATGTCAGAGGATGCACCAAAACAGTGAGCACTAATTTCTTACTTTTTTTCCCTCCCTTGCCAAACTCCTACAGGGGCTATAGAGATGGGTAATTATTAACCCCGTATAAGTATAACATGGGTTACTTTCCAACTTGACTCTAGCATAACATCACATAACAAAGAAAGAAAGAAAAAACATTTCATTAATAAAAATTAAAATAATGATTAATTCTAAGGTTCTAATTAACACTCAAGGAATCTGCTAAAATATTATCAAGCAGTATAGAAATGAGACTCATAGATCAGTTAAGCAGAGGAGATACTTGTTAATAGGAATAAAATTGTTCTGTTACTATTTCACATTATTAATAACATCATCATAAAATTTTAGGTTGTCAAATAATATCTTCATTTGAAGTTGAAGATTCATACTAATTTGAATGATTGTAAGACTAATTATATCAGTATTAATAATTAATATATATTTTAAGGTTTAAGGAATCCCCAGAAAACATAAGAAAAAAGTATTATATAAGTTACAGAAACCTATATCAATTGTACCTGATTTATGAAATATGTACCCAAAGTTACACAATAAAATAAATAGAGAAGGTAATTTAAAAAAAAAAAGAAAAGAAAAAACATTTCATGACCCTGAAAAAACTGGGTCTTGAGGGAATTTGCATCTGTATAGAATCCCCTTGTGGGGATCCTCAAGGAACTAGATGTTTGCCATGGATTATTTTTCAGGACTGCAATCCCGGAGGCTTCATCTACATAGAAAGAAACAACTTCCTCAAACTGCCCCTTATCTCAATGCCCCCATCTCAATGAAGAATTTCTTTTACTGATTTCAAAATTCCTCAAGTCTAAATCTTGCTACTGATTGCCAATCAGGAAATCTTTGAACCCAGCTATGACCTGTAAGCACCTGCTTGGAGATGTCCTGCCTTCCTGGGTCAAACCAATGTAAAGCTCATGTGTATTGATTTAGAGTTTTCTGTAATTTCTGTCTTTCTAAGATGTATATAACCAAGCTGCAATTCAGTCATCTCAGGCACACATTTGCAGAACCTCTTGGGATGGGGCCAAGGGTCTAGTTCACTCACCTTTGACTCAGAATAAACTTGCTTAAATATTCTACAGGGTCTGACATCTTTCATCAGCAGCAGTGTCTCTCAGCTGTAGCTAGACCATGGTCAGAATCCGCTGTTGCCCACTTTGAGTGTCAGCATAGTGGGGCTGCACAGCTGGGTGACAGAGAGGGCCTTTCACATCCACACTCTCCCATGGAAGTATTGCTTCAGATAACCAGGTACAGCCTCTGGCCAACTGACCCCTACTCTAAGATTCCTAGGGGACTCCTGGGGGAGCTGACTGGCTCAAGGAGTGTACAACATTTTAGTCTGAGAAGGGCCTGCTGGAAAAGGCACCACACATCCCACTTTCCACCAGAACCTGCCTTGCATTTAGCACTCAGTCCTCCTCTGGTTTAATTTGTGATAGGAGGAGGCAGGATATTGGGATGCAGTGCGTTTTTCCAACATCATAAACATCTCTTGGTATCAGTGCCATAATCAGAGTGCTCCATTCTGCATGCTGATTCCCTCTAGAACACATCTGGGTTCAGAAGTTGCTAGTTCTCTGTTCAAGCTTCCGTGGCCTGCAGCCCATCTGGATGCTCTGACAAGGCCATGGTTGGGCATTGATCATATAAACCAAAACCACAATTCTAATTCCCCTAATCAACTGCAATAGAACCCCTCTAGGCCAAGGGAAACCTGAAAAGTGAAATTTCAGACTATGACTGTCAAGGACGTCAGATACACCTCATAATGCCCCTTCCTTGGGCTTTAAAATAATTATTATAAGCTTGACAAAACATTCTGTGGCAATAAAATAACAAATCCCACCCTGACTCTGATATATCATCACATGACAGATGGCAGGCCCTGAAGGAGAAAACACTGTTTTATCCCCAAATACGTACCTTTGACATATTTTGTAAAACGCTTCAAAGATATCTCTTACGGAAAGTTGCATCTGTAGAGAATCTCCTTTCCTAGGAAGAGTCTGACACCTTTTAAGACATTTACCACTGGTTCTCTCTGAAACCTTCTACTTAGGGTCTTTATCTACATGACAAGAACCTTGACTTCCACAGCCCCCTTATCTTAACTTGAGTAATTATTTCTACTGACTGCAAGCTATTTAGACAGAGTTTAAGTCTTTCAGCCAATTGCCAATCAGAATATCTTTCCATCCACTTATGACAGGTAAGCATCCAGCTCTTCACATGCCCCACCCTTCCAGGCCAAATCGATGTAAACCTCATATGTATTGATTTATATGTGTTTGTTTCTTTTAAGTAAGAGTTTCATCCTGTTGCCTAGGCTGGTGTGCAGTGGCACAATGGCAGTTCACAGCATCAGGTGATCCTCCTGCTTCAGCCTCCCGAGTAACTGGGACTACAGGCACCACCATGCCCAGCCAATTTATGTATTGTTTATTTATTGTTTACTTATTTTTTTTTATTTTTATTTCAATAGCTTTGAGGTATACAAATAGTTTTTGGTCTGAGCCACTACCCACCACCCATCCTCCATCTGCCCCTGCACACAAAGTATTTTTTTTTTTTAGAGAGGAAGTCTTGATATGTGGCCCAGGCTTGTCTAGAACTCCTGGGCTCAAGCAATTTTCCCACCTTGGTCTCCCAAAGTGCTGGGATGACAAGTGTGAGCCAACTGCTCCTGGCCAATTTAAGGATTTTTTTTTTTTTGGTGACTTTGGTTTCCTTAAAATATGTAAGACTAAACTGTAACAAAAGCTACCTTGGGCACTTGTTCTCAGAACATTTTGGGACTGTGTCTGAGGCCTTGGTCACTCATATTTGACTCAGAATAAACTTCTTAAAATATTTTAGAGTTTGTTTTTTCATCAACAACTGCAACTCGGCAGCATCAGGAGAGTGTGACATGACCTTGAGAGGGTGGCTTATAAATTGGTCTCAGCTATCTGCATAAATTGTGTTTTGAGCAATGTACCTTCTGGGGGTCTACCTTATCTGCCACTCAGATTTTCAAAACTGTCTAATTTGATTGGATGGCAGCTAATGTAATACAATCAGACCTACTTTGATCTTATTAACATTGATGAGGCTAAATTAGCAAATGTCAGGCACCATTTCCAAAAGGCACAGATATTGCCTAGGAGGCTCTGTGAGGCCAGACAGGACTGCACTGAAGATGCAGGCTCTCTGGTCTCTCTGATTCCATCTCCTGTGAGGATGCAGGGGGCAGTCTGCAGGAATCACTGATGCCCTGGTCCTTGGGAGGTAAGAAGGGCACAAGTTTGAGTTCCAGCTGGCAAGCACACACAGGCCAGTCCCTTCTCCCATTGGGCCTTGGCATGCACATCTGCAAAAGCAGGCAGGAAACCAGATGACCTCTAAGCCTCCCCATATCCCTGGCCGGGACAGAGCCATGTTCTGCTCACCCTGCACCAACAATCTCTTGGTGTGAGAATGTTACACCTCTTTTGAATTTTGTGCTATGCAGTTAATTCCCAAATAAGCTGATAAATGGATCCAACCCGAATGCTCACAGAGGCTAATCACTACAATAACCCCTGGTTTCTCAGCTAGGTTTGCACCTGATGCCAGTAGAATGCACAACCATGGGACCACCTGGGACACTTTCCCACTGATCACTGGTATTTGAGCATTTGCTTTTTCCTTAGTAAACAAATCAAAGCTTTTTATTAAAATATTATCATAGATTAAAATACAGAATTCATTTTTTAGATGCAAAGAATGAGGCTTCTAATACAATTCAAGCTTGGGTAGGAAAATGGACCTTAATATTTTGAATTCTGCATGCTGGTGGCAAATTTGGGGAAGCATGGGATTGAAGTGATCCACTGGACCAGCTGATGAGCAACCTTTGTTTCTAACTGGAGAGAGTTGAGGCTGAAGGCTACCATGAAAAACTGACCAAAGAAGCCATCAGGCCATTCTCAACCTTTGTGGGCCCACAAGCTTGGGAATTTGTCCAAATGTGCAGTGTACTTCAGCTCACCGTCTGTTCGGGACACCCAGGTTCTGACACTCCCATCATTTTACCACACGTCTATTTGTACAAAACCCTACTCTGAGCTGTCATCATCCAAATTGTCTACAGTGACCTGAAAACCCAGGCTGGGGCCCAGAAATGACACTCGGCCTGAGATTCTGTTTTCATTGGTGATAACAAAGGGTATCCCCAGCCATTTACAGTCTAGGAGGCTAAAATCAGGGGTGAACAACTGACCAATCTTAACAACAGTGGGCTGTAGGGTCCTATGACTAATTCAGCGACTTAGGAAGATGTCTTGCTCCTCACTATTGGAGTATGAAAATGCCTCCTTGCTGATTCAGTTATTCTGGTTTGAAACTAACCACAGCCTCCTTCAAGCATCTCTGGCATGGGGGGCAGAGGGAGTACCCTAGGAATCCTAGAATCATCACCCACCCTCACACAGGTGATGGAGAGGAAAGCAGTCAATGAGATTGGAGAGACCTGGGTTTCAATCCTCTCAGCCAAATCCTGGCACACCATCCACCATCCAGCAGTTTCCTCACCTGTGAAAAGAGGAAACAATGTCTCTATCACTGAGGGCTCCAATTTTGAGGACAGTGTCCAGCAAGGTGTGGCACTCAATGGAACAGTAGCCATGGATGGGCCTGGCACAGGCTCCCATCCCATCTCTGAGATGCCTGTAAGACCCCCATCCCTGCATGGGGAACATTCTAAATTATGCACTTGCCAGAGATGAGGCCAGGCCCATTCATCCTCATTTTAATACTTGAGAGACTTGATTCTCACTTTGTAGTGACAGATCCAGCCATCCCTGAGGGATTAAACCAGAACCTGGAATGACTCATTCCAAAAGAGACCTCTTCTCAAACTTGGCCCTTTGCTAAGTCCCAGCTCTCTCTGGCCTTAATTGAGGCACCTTTATATGCAGGTCAGGATGGCCAAAGCCCTCAGTCCTCCCCCTGCCCAGTCACAGCCAGTGATAATGACACTCTGTGAGCCAGTGATAATGACACTCTGCCTGGTGGTCACTGGCATTTGCCCCCTACCCTTCTTCCCCCCACATTGTTCCCAAACTCACCTAGCAGACAGAGGAGGTCCATGTAGTCTGGGGCGGAGTGCCCTGAGAACTAGTCACCCCAGGAGGACACACAGGTGGATTCCTGAGGCACGATTTTCTCCTTGTTTGGCATGCCTTGAAATGTTTGTCTGTACTTTACCTTCTCGCACCTGCAGGTTGTGAGTGTCTCTGTGTAGTTATTATAAACTAAACATCAGTGAATACATGAGTGAACTGAGTTGTGAAACCATGGATGAATGGAAAGGTGTTTACAAATTATAAAATTCACAAAGAATAAAAAAGTAGTAATAAGATAAATCCTGGTAACAATGGCAGGCTTACAGGAAATTGATCCAAGAAGGCCTGACACCCATGAGGTGACAGCAGGAAGTGCATCCAGTGAGGGCTCCAGGCACCTATGGCCTCTGGCTAAGCCACAACCTTAGGGACCAGCATCAAGAGGCAAGTGCTGAGTAGGGATGGTGTGAGGATGATCACAGTGCAGCTCCTAAAACCTTGACCCAGAAACAGAGGCTGTTGGCATCCTCATTTGAGATGCATGTGCTTTCCAGTTACACGGATGTTAAAAGACAGAGGCAGAAAAACCACTGCTGACCGATGGGTGAGCAGGTGAGGAGGTGGGTGGGTGCCCTCATGCTTCCTGAGGATGCAGGTGGAAGGGTACACTGAAGCCAGGGGCAGGGGAGGGCAGCCGCTTGGTCCGCCCAGTTGGGCATTTCTGCCTCTGTGGCTTCCAGTAGTTCTTTGTCTGCTAGTTTATTTGGTGAATGGCGACAGAACCTGCCTCTGGCTAGTCAATGAAGAATGTGACTTCAAGCACATGGGGCAGCTCATGTCTTGAAGGACAAGCTGGCCTTTGAGGCTCAGCCAGACAGATGTGCAGAGTCCAGAGAGCAGAGCTCATGATCGTCTCCTGAGGCTTCTACCTACCCTCTTCTGGATTCTCAGAGAGGTCGTTGGACCAGTCAGCTTCAGCTGGAGATGCAGCCTCTGAACCCTCTCAGCCTGGAGCACTAGGGGAGATGCATGCCCCATGAAAAAGCAGGTACTGCCATCCACAGAAGGAAGACTGGGCCAGCAAAGATGCAGAGGGTGTGTCTTTGTTTATGACAGGGACCGGAGACGGGTCCCTTCAGGACAGCCTTGGTGAGGCTCAGTAGGCCCTGACTTTGCATTTCTTCCTCAGCCCAGACCAGAGAAAGCACATTCTACAGCTCTGTGTCTGTTTGTCTGCCTGTTTATCTGAGGAGAGCTGTGGGCACACACATGTGTGGAGTCTCTTCCAAGCCTTGAGAATGGAGGCTCTGACATCAGGATGGACATGAAATCAGGGCTCTAAGCACTGACAGTTTGCAGGTCATCATTCTAGAGACCCATTTCTAAATAAGCTCCACATGTCTCTGTCTGAAACAGAAGATACCAGCCCCAAGTCAACATTTTATTTTCCTTGATGATGCCAGGCTGTACCTCACTGAACAATAAAGCCACAGGCTCTTGGACCCAAGGGAGCAGCTCCATGCAAGCCGCACCTGTCTGCTGGGTGTTTTGGTTTCTCAGATCAGGTACTCCAGTCTCTTACTCCCTGTCACTGTTGCCAGTGAGACTCTCCTGCAGACAGCAACTGCCTTCCGCCTCCCATTTTCTACAGCTTTTGTCATCATCTGCCTGGACTTTTTAGAACAGACTGAGAAAGAGGATAGGCAGACAGTGCATTGAGAGCACACCAATGTACCAGGTCGCAAGCTTCACTGTACCCATAATGGTATATTTTGGCTCCTTGGGAGTCCTTTCTTATTTGGGAATTTGATGTATGCTCTGAGGAGGTGAGCTTGCTGGCTGTCTCGGTTGGTGGCTCTGGCATCACCTTGTCACATGCATGTCGGTGAGCACCCTGGCTGGCCAAAGTGTCAGATCCTGGAAAGGCTACAGTTCTATCAGGTTACATTCAGTCTCTGGAGGTTAGTGAAGGTGAGGGAGAGACATGGCCATATGTCGTGTCTGAGTAAGGGAGGGAAAAGAACTCAGGATCTGCCTGCTCTCCCTGGATGCTGAGGTCATAACATGTGCCTTGACAGGCAGGTGGGAGGTCTTGCTTTCTAATGTGAGTGTGAGGTTTCAGAATGAGAGCAGTCCACACAATTGGCCCTTTCTTGGGAAAAGAGAAATGATACCAGATGAAGCAATTTGATACCTATTAAGATGGCATCTTAATCATGAATACTACTCAAGTGTGTTTTCAGAAATGTTAACATGAGATATAGTGTTAAAAAACTGAATGTCCAACAGAATGCCATAAATACATACATAATGGAGCTCCCTGGAACCTTTGCAAACCATGCACATCTTGGCATGGAAACATGTTTATGTATGAATTGAGAAGAATGCAAACAGTGTAGAACAGATGTAACCAGGCACACGGGTAAGTACACCCACGATAGCTCTTGCTTGTGCATCAGGTGGTGTGACCTCTGTGGAGTGAGTTCTGGAACTGGCACAGGATTCTGATGTCAGGCAACGTGGCCTCATGTAGGGACCAGTTTGCATGGGTAATTCCCATCTGCTCCCTGCCTAGATGTGCTCCTTGGGAAAGGTACACAGATGCAGGTTCTGTAGGAGACGAAGGAACACACTCCCCAAGACCGCCAGACATTGTCCTCCACCCAGAGGCCCAAGCAGCTTATTGCATGAAGCCACCTGCCACCAGAGCTGGACATCACCCTGCCACAGAGAAGGTTTCCATCCACAAATGCTGGATGAGTGGTGTTGGCCCTAACTGGAGTCTGGTTGAGGGATCTGACACATCTCACAGCTTTTTACAAAACACTTATTGGAAATGTTAGCTCTCTAACAATTCATTACAGTATTTAACATTTTTATTTTAAAAGGCAGCATAAGAGACTGTCTTAGTAAAGGATGCACAAAACCTGTCACATTCTTTGTCACGCAGATTGACTCGTGCAATGCAGCCATTTAATGAAACACTGACATTTACCAGATATAAACTTAACAGTGAGAAATGATGTGCTGGATGTGCACATTTTTATATGCTGAATTACAAGCATACCATAGCACTAGACACATCAAGAGATACACAATCCCAGGTGGCCACTTGGCAGAGTCCAGCTCCAGCAGGGCCAGAAATTCCTGGAGGAAAGACGGCATCGGTGACTAGAGGGGAAAGAAAGAAAATGGACTCCCGTTCAGAGTATTGAGCAGAAGCCATTTATTGATTATTAACAGTGGGTTTTTAATCCCCAAATTCTGTAACGTCATCATCACAGGACACAAAAGGTAGCATGTGCCTTTCACATGAACAGGTCCAGGCGCACAAAGGACACCCCCCATCCTTACGCAAATGTCTTTTCAAACATAAGGAAGAACAACCACAAATGAGAAAGAACAACCAGAAATTGTCTTTATGTTTCTTATGCTTAGTTAATGTTCCCCAAACCAGTTTCTATGTACCCTAATTGTTTTACAATTACATAAACTTAAAATAACATCACTCAATGCCTAAACCCGAAACCACCATAATGAATTATTAACTTCTACTATTCTATGCTAATTCAAACTGATTTCTATTAAACAATTGCTGCTATGGTTACACTCTCCTAGCACCAGCTGGCCTAATTCAAATTTCACTGGCCCCCCTGAATCAAACTGAACTAACCACATTTCTATAATAAAATGGTTATTTAAATTTTCTTTAATCTATATAAACTATTTTCTAAAACCGATATCGATAAATTTATAAAATCACATCAAGAGAATCTGTGACTTGCACTAAGTCTCCTCAATGTGACTCAAAGTTAAACTTAAATTGTTTAAAAGCAAAAACCATAAACCGGGGAAAATGGAAACAATAGACTCCCAAGTTTAGCTGTGTACGTTCCGGTCTCAGAGTTTTCTGCTAGAGGCAGCAGGAGCCTTTCCTGGTTGCAGTGCCAAGTGGAAAAGGAGGGAGGGAATGGGGTCAACAACTCCCGAATGCATCCTAGTGGTCTCGGGGTCCACGGCCCTACCTGATCCCTAATGCTCAGTGGGCCTCCATGGCCAGC
>CAUYQG010032339.1:0-53616 GCA_963574415.1 Tarsius wallacei
GAGGATGTGGAGAAAAAGGAACACTACTACACTGCTGGCTCTCTTGTTTTGACAAAAAATGTCTTCAAGCCTCTCTGCCCTTCCTTGGTTTGCTTGTTTGTATTTTCTCTGTCTGAAGTTAAACTGACTGTGGGGCTTTCCACAGAAGAGGCAAGAGTTTGGATAAGCCAGCAGTTTAAGCAGGTTTTATGACCAGCCAATGTCATAAAATGCATTCAGGGGTCATCCAAGAAACTTTAATCAGCACCAGGGGTCACTGGATAGCACTTCTAGGCAGGAGAGAAAGAAATGAGGAACAGAGATTCAAAGGGGAGGAAGGAGAGCTGGGGGAAGGGGACAGAGACTGAAGGCTCTCAAGTTATCAGAAATAACGCTTTAAGAATCAATGTGTTTTGCAATCAGAAATGTTTTTTTTTAAGTCGTAATTGCCCAGCGGAAACTAGAGATTGGCCGCAGATTTCAATGAAAATTTTACCCAAAGACTTCGGTTTTTTTCCCCTTGTGCAGTTTTGCATGAAAATTTGGCCTTATGACTGGTCTCAGGATGGATATCAGATATCTCACCCTGAAGGGAGAAACATTCCCACCAAATCCTTCTCTCCTGGAAGGAAAAAAAAAAAAAAAATTCTGCATTCAATAATCAGAGTCTGGGCAGACAAATTGGCACCACTGTTTTTCGTTCTCCAGCCTCCCTTTTATTTTCTGTGAGAAATAAGACAGCCGACTTGAGTCACAATTCACAAATATTTGGTAGTATTATGTTGCAAGGAACCGGGGAGGAACCAGAAGAAGGTAATTCCTAAAAGCTTTCCCTTCACTCATGCAAACAAACTTTATGCCTCTCAATAAATCTCCTGTTTTGTAAGTGGCCATTAAAATAGCAGATCATTTGATTAAAATTCTGTTTTCTTTTCACAACAGTCATTTGGAATTTTGGGGGACCTCCAAATGTGGTCTTGGCCATGATGTCATTAGCATTTTATTAATGCATTCAAAAGGTTAAAAGCTCCAACTTTTTATAGAGCTTTTAAAAGCAAACATTTGATTGTCTCCTGCATAAACGGAGTCTGAACCCATTAAAACGTGACAACAACTTCAGAGCTGACTCTGTTTAAGGGTAAAAAATTGATCAAGGATTTGCCACATTTTTAATTGCTTTGAATGAAATGAAAACTGAACTGAGGCCAATATTTGGGAATGGAAAGAATTAAACCCAATCTGACACCTTTCAATATAATAAAGATATTTTTAAAATTAGGGTTTTTCCCTTTTAGAGGTGAATGATTCTTTATGGCACAAAAATAGTTTGTAGTCTGAAAAGTTTATTTTTCCTTCTCTAGTCCACTCACAATGCAGTTTGTCATTAAAAATAAGATGGAAAAAAATTTTTTAAAATACATGTTTCAGGTGTCCCAGTCTAGGGGAAAAAATAAAACTGCTCAGGGCAGCAACTGGAAATTTGCCTTTGTTGCTTATTTGGCTGGAAAAGCCTCTGTGGTTGTGTAGGTTTGGAATGAAGTTATCAGACTTCTAGAACTAAAGACTCTTAAATCAGGCACTTCGTCAAATTATGTCATAAACCTACAATAAAGTAATAAACCCGGTGGTGCTGGGGCCTATGTAGTCATTTATTGTTATTGTCCATTTTGTCTCATTTTCACTACATGTATTTTCAGGCTGGATTGCCCCATCCCGTTGGATGATCTTTTGTACACGAAAGAGAAAATCCCTGCCCTCCCATCCCCCAACTAGCACTCTAAAGGAATGTATAGGAGCTTCGATTCTAATTTCTTTTCTATTTTTATATCCCTGATCACGAAGGTTTTCTACTTATCTTTATTGTTTTATTCGTCAGTTTTAGTGTCTGATCGCATTTCTCATTCTAGTACGTTCTGTTTCTTTAGGGCGCATCCGCCCTTTTATTTTTTTTATCCCTCACAAAGGAACTACCGAAAACCACCTTTTTAAATTGCGCCGGTGCTCTGAGGCTTTGGGGGGCTACGGGACCAGCGGGAGCCGATCAGCAGATAAGCTTGCATAACACGCGCTTAATTATACAAACGAGTCTTTCTGGAGAAAGTCTTCTGACAATTACCTCCTGAAATAAATATACCTCAGTGACTGTCAATAGTAATAAAACCCATACAATCATTTCTTAAAGCTTTTATTGTTTGCCTATAATTAGCATGTTGATGTGATTAAAGCTACATTTGACTTTTGATAAACCCCAGACTCCTATAGATAACATTTCCAGCAGTTCAAAGCTGCTTTCATTAGAAGCGATATTTATCTGATTTGTAACCAATCAATTGGAAATAAAACTTTCCTGTGGCGTGCCGTTAAAATAGCCGGCAGCAGCCCTCCTTTCCTCAAGCCCCTTCCTCATTTAAGTCCTTGAAAGAGATGGATTCCATATGGCTAGGAAAGCGTCAGGAATCGAAAAGGTGGAGAACGGAGCTCTGGGGAGAGTCCCTTCAGGCTGCTCACTGCCCTGTTTCTGCATGCTGCTGTGGGAAGGCACGATGACTGCTGTAACCAATTTTCTTGAAAAACACACATTTTTGTGGCAGCAGACAAGCCTGCAGAACGGAGATTTGTTAAGGGCATATTTACAATGTTTACTCTGCTCCCATATTTTAAATTTATGTTTCAGTTTTATCAGACCCTTTTGAGCCTGACTTTAACTGTTCTTTTTGCCCTTCCCTACAGTTATTTTCCCTTCATTTTCATACTATTCCCATTTTATATTTTTTTCTCTTCCTTCCTTCTTTCTTTCCTTCCTTCCTTCCTGCCTGCCTCTTGGTTTTTTTGTTTGTTTTCTTTAATAATATTTGGTTTGCAACCACCTCAATTTTCCCTGTTCAAAATTACAAAGTACTAAATTGTGAAGTTTTGACAAATAGATTTTCAAAAGTTTATCTGACCCAGCAAGTATGCTGAGGACATGCTTCAGGTCCCCAGTTAACAGACAAGTCCTGAGCTGCTATCAGCATCCCTACCTTATCACTGTCCTAACACTGCAGCCTACCTCTTATTTTCTGTGTCATTTCACCACTACACAGATGTATTTACTCTTGTTCTCAATAGAGAGAAAGAAGAAGAAAAGAAAAACAGAGAGAAAAAAAGTCAATCTACCTTCAAAATCTGTATGTATTTATTCAAAGCATTTCTTCCCTCTTACCCACCATACTCTTCAGACAATTCATATTTTTATAAATGAAATAAGGGGAGGAAAATATTTTCTATAATGGAGCCAGTGTTGACATGCAAGCCTTTATTGATTTCCAGTCATGCCTCATTAAAGCCTTTCTTTAAATATATGGTAAACATGCATATAAATGCTATATATGCCATGCTATTAAAATCAAGTTTTAAAGTGAGTGTACGTAAACAAAATATTTTATTGCTATTAAAATAAAAACATGAAATCTATGTCTGTAAAGTCATGTACACTCATCTGGACATGTTCAAAGGCTTTTCATTTTTATCTATACAGTTTCTCAGTGCCCATTTTAAGTGTCTTCTCACACACTGTAATTTGTAACTTTGTAGGTAATCCCATACAACTCCAGTCTTATTTGAGCACATATATGTCTTTGCATAGATCATTCAAGTGCGGTATCTTGAAAATTCTGATTCTTTCTCATCTTAAGATGATTTCAGTTACAACATTAAATCTCTTGGAAATAAACGCCATTTCATGTACTTATGTATAAATCTTGAAGCAGTTGCACCTGAAAGTTGAGAAAATAGGAGAGGGAATTATTCCTGAAAATTGAACCTATGAGACGATACCAAGATTGGGTGTAGCAACTATGTCTCTACTGGTTTGGGGTTTTACGAATATGCCTTATAGTCAGGAGAATTTCTGAGAATACCAGTCCAGGAAAAAAGCCTGTAGTGTGCTGTATGCCTCTTAAAAGCAGCTTTTCTCAAACACTTTAAACATGTCCTTTTCCATTTATTTTAGAAATCATTAAAGTCCACTTTTAAAAAGTCGGCTGTAATGGTTCTTTAAATGCATTCCCTCGTTTCTCTAATTCCTAATTAGTGTAAATTAAGGTGAGTCCATTGGCAAATATATCATGCCACCAAAGCAAAAAATAGTCTCATCATCTTAAATTAATGAATTTTAGATTCATTAATTTAAGCTTATTAAACACATTTTAAAAATAAAAGTTATATTTCTGTTGTAAAAAGTTAAGTATATTTTAGAAACTAAAACTGGAAAATTGTTTGCACAATTTCTTGTATTTCAGCATCTGTTGGTTACTAAAATGACAGGGATTCAAACATTCTGAACTTCAGTAGTGCCTTTAAAATATACTCTGCACCTAAATAAAGCCACAGCATTACAAGTAATAGAAAGAAAAATGGCTTGCAGATTTACAAAGAAAAATCACGTATTTCTGCAAAATTTTATTCTCATGGGAGCTACCTGGCTTATGGACAAGTAAAGTTGAAATATCACATCAAATAACTAAAGGTAGAGGGGGAAATCTGGCCTAACTGGATTTTTGTATATTAGCATTTAGGAGTGTATGTGCATATGCGTGTGTTTATGTGTTTGTATATAATGAGGACATATAGGTGTCCACGCTCGCTGATTTAGCTGTTTATTTTGTGTAAGATTTTTTTCATAATTTACTTCTCATGAGCCAGCTATTGTATAAATAGTCTAACTTTTTTCCGTTTTTTTGGTGGGGAGAACACACATTTATCTAGCTGTTAACTATAACTACACAGTGACAAATATTAGAATGAAAACTGAAACATCTAGCCAGCTATCTGGATTGTTTTCCTTTAAAACGTCAAAGATCCAGGTGTCTGAAAATCACTGAGGAACTAAACGAATGTTTTCAGATTTTATCCAGGTATTTGGCATCATGTAGATACAGCCACAAGCTCTGTTACCTCTCTGCTGAGGCTGCCTGTTATTTGTAGATATGGGGCATTTCAAAACTCCTCAGTGGAGCAACCATAGAAGTGATGGAAATGACATTCTCCAGACTGCATGACTAAACAGGAGAAAATTGGGACATTTTTTTCTTGCAGGTGGCAAGCAAGTCATTTCAATTCATATCTCTCATCTTACATCCTAAGAAATTTTCTCTTACATCAATCTTTATACGTGTGTGTGTGTGTGTGTGTGTGTGTAAATTCCTTTATTTTTGGTTCTTGAAACTAATATATTACTTTTTAAATTCCATACACAATTGAGATTTTGATTTGTTCATAAATCCTATGCATACCATCAGCAAATGGCCCTGCATTTCTACATCCAGATAGGGCAAGAGGAAAATAATCTCCTCATTTTAAGTGTGACCTGAAAACAGAGTGGGCTTCCTGCCTCACTAGTAAGTCTTTCAAAAAAGCAGAATGTCCATGAACTTGAAAAGGTCTAGACAGGAAGAAATAGCCCAGCTTCTACAGACTACAGAGCTAATAATTCAAGTTTAAGTAATTCTCAGTTTGTTAAAGAGATTGACTTTGCTTTTTTTTTCTTACATACTAATCTGAAGCATGTTCTGATATCAAGTGGTTTTTCTGAAGTCTGATCACACATTGGCAAAAACAATAACACCAAGTAGAATCCACACCAGTTCCCCAACCCAGAAGGATGAGGACAAAGATGTGCCTTGACGGTGTGTTTCCCTTTATGTTACAAAAGCATATTCATGGTGGTCTTTAAAACTTACTCCATATACATATAAAACTTGTTTGCTTAAGTTTAAAAAAAAAACAAGCGTTTCTTGTTCAGATCTATACTTGGCTACAGGACTCATATGATTATATTTTTCATTTTCCCACAACTTGAAACATTGTGACAAAAAAGACAGTAAAAAAGAGTTCCAATAAAATGTAACATAATTTTGCAAATAAATGAATATAGTAATTTCTACTCTATGAGTGTCTAAAAACTAGTTCTTAAGAGTAACTCGAAGGATTCTTCTGAGGGACATCCTTTGCACAACGTGGCAGTGTTGGGGAGGTAAAACTGCTTACGATGAAAGTTTTTGGGGTGCTGCAGATTCTTGCAGAGAAGCAGTCACAGGTGACATGCATTCCATTCCCAAACATGTCTCTGTGCCACTCTGTGGAGCCTGCTCCTTCTGTGCTAGATGAAGGTCTGGAGGAGGTAGACAGCGTAGGCTCCAAAAACTCTGTTTAATCAAGGTTTGGCAATTTTTGCAGAGCCACTACAGAGCCCAGAATAAAAAACACCAAAAGAGAAGTTTGAAAAGAAAAAGAAGAGAAGGAAAAAAAGAAGAAGAAAGACCAGCCCTCTCAGCTCTAATGGAAGCTATGCCAAGAAGCAACTAACCAAAAACAGACTGAACAGAGACAAGAAATGAGGAAAGAAAAAAATGGTTTGGAGTCAGGCTGACAAATGCATGAGAGAAAAATTCACATGGTTTCAGAGAAGTACTTGGCATCTAGCTCAGAGATGTGTGTGTGTGTATGTGTGTGTGTGTGTGTGTAGTTTTTAAATTTTTATTTCTGGAAGCATATTTTGCAAATTCTTCTTACTGAAAAAGATAAGGTTTTTTTTCATCTTTTAAATAGTGGAAAGCCCACCCCTGTCTTTCCCCCCAAAAGTCTACTTCCTCTAACTTGCTGCAGTTTTTAAATGTTTTCTGGAGTTGCATCACTAGATCACTTCCTATAGTCTCTAGTCAAAAAGAGTACTAAAGCCCAAATGTCAACTGTTGTTCAACTAGTTCCCTAACACCCCCTTATGAGGAGATAGGGACCATTGGGCTTGTTTCATCCAGCCTATTGTAACAAAAATAGAGCATTTGTTTCAAAAGAAGGCAGAGTGCAAGCAGTCCAGTGTTGATTCTTTGTTACTTTGAGTAGTCTAAGCAGCCCCCGGCTGAAGTCTGCAAGTATTTGGCTTATTAGATCTAATCCACTGACGGCTTGCGTGGTAACAAATGTCTGAAATGCTTGCCTATGATTAAGAATTGTTAATGCTGTCCTCATGGGCTCTGCTGAACTTTTCTGCTTGTAAGCAGAGGCTTAACACACTCAAATCATCTGTGGAACTGTGCAAACTGGCGGCACCCAGAAAGAAAACTCACCATTGTGATGCTAATTTCCCTCTCACCTTTGACCAGGAGAGGTAATTATCTATAATTTGTCAAAACATTTCTTCTGGAATGAGCAAGCATAAGGGAAACAGGGAAGTTTGCCTAAACTAAGTTGAATACCTTAGGATAAGAAATACAAATGCAGTTTGAACTCGATTATTTCCCTCTGTCTTGTTATCAAAGCATTGGGAGATTTTCACAGCTCTGAAAGCTGGGACAATAATGTGGACATTCTTATTTGGACATTTCCCTGCAAGTCTACAAAGACTAGACTTGATGAAGCAAAGACCCTCAGAACAGCTGCCAGACACTTTTGTCTTCTTCTATGATAGATGTGATCTAAAGGCATTGATAGTGTCTACTCTTGAGGATAACAGTAACGATTGTCCAAAAAGATAGCATTCAAGCATCTATGTTCTGTACTTTTTCTTCCTTGCCATTGCACTTCCCCTCCTGCCCTTAAGCACCAACCTTAACCAAGTGCCAGGACAGTCACACCTGGAGAGTCACTCTGGAAAAGTGGGCTCTGTTAAACTTTCCTGCTTGCAAGCAGTGGATCCCACTTCTAGGGTAACTTCCATTCTTCCCTTGAGGAAGAACATTTGTGTCATGTCTGAGCTCCCTGTGCCTTTGAGAGAAGTCTCTTGAAATACATGTTCTGTGTCCCCAGTTTTTACATCAGAAGTGACCTCCTCAAAAGGCTGAAACTTTCAGTGGTATAGTAAGAAGACAAAGTCAAACAATCAGTAGGCACAGGACAAATCCCTTTTCTGAGGAAGACAGAGGCAGCTGGAGGTCATACATTTTAACCCCAGTCAATCAAGCAGCCATAATGTTCATATTGTTGCACTGATTGAATACTATTTCTATTATTGATTGAAAGTTCTGGATAAGTGAAAGTCAAATCTGACCCTTCTCCTGTAGTGGAAATAGCATGAGCCTTAAAGTCACACAGAGCTGGACTCACATATTAACTACACAATATGTGACCCTTGACTTTCCTGAATCTCAACTTCCTAACCCCTAAAATGAACACCACATTAAGGGAGTTTTAAGATAAGATACAGAAAGTGCTTGATAATGCTCAAGCAAAACAAAACTCAACACTCAGTAAAAGAAATAACTCAATCTTCTATCCTGAAAACAACATAAAACAATTTTTGCAGTGAATGACTTTGTTGCAAAACATTCTAACATCTAATTTTCAGCTCTCTTTAATAATTGATGGTATTACTATACCATACTAGATCTATCCATGATAGAGTCGTGTAGTTGTGGATGTTACAGGAGACTTGATGAACAATATCTTAAGTACTGAATGTACTCTGAAATTTACCTTTAGTACCAAATATCCTTAGACATGTTTATGCTGCAATAATAATAATCATAATATGATGTCTTTTTCAGCATTGTGATGAGAGAGATAGATAAAGGATTGTATGTATATTTCTTATGACAATCTTGTAAAATAATTATTTCTGTTTTGCAAGTGAGGGAATGAAGACTCAGATGGTAAAAGTTTTTCCATTACACAAATAATGGAGATGAAAGTCAAACCCAGGTCTATCCGGCTAAATCCAAAGGTGCTGCTGTGTGTACTACCTTATGCAACTTAGCCTCATGGTACAGAATCCATCACAGCTCACAACAGATAACCGCTAGACTCTGCTCAAATACTCTGATGACACTAAGCTCACTTCTCCATCTAGGTAACTAATTTCACTTTTTGATAACTCTGTTTTTCTAAAGTTCTTTATGTTGAATCTGATGACCATCACTGTGAAGAGCTGAGAGGAACATTTAAACAATTCTGTGGGGAAAAGGGTATGATATGAGGTTAAAAAAGAAAAAATTGCTGAATTATCTACAAGTCCCATGGCCATTATATGATTTCTAGTAATGTTCCCCAGGGTCATTATCCGACTTCTAGTAATATTCCCAGGTCATTTTTCATATGTTGGAAATTTTTCATGGCTGACATTTTAGAACTGCCCTTGCTATACATGACTATCATGAACTTGAAATGTGACTTGCCCACATTGAGATGTGTTGTGCAAAAGAATACCCTGGATTTCAAAGACTTGGGGGAGAGAGAGAGAGAGAGAGAGAGAGAATGTAAAATATCTCATTAATTGATTACACATTGAAATGATAATATTTTGGAGATGAGTTAAATAAATACATCATTAAAATTATTTCTACCTGTTTCTATTTAGCAGGTGGTACTGGGAAAACTGGTTAGTCACATACAGAAGAATGAAACTGTATCTATCACCAGATACAAAAGTTAACTCAAAATGGATCAAATGTAATACCTCAAACTACAAGAATCTTAGAAGAAAATGTAGGGAACATCCTCCTGGACATTGGAGTAGGCAATGAAATCATGGCCAAGTCCTTAGAAGCAAATGCAACAAAAGTTAAGATAGACGGGTAGGACCTTATCAGACAGGAAAGTTTTTGCACAGCAAAAGAAACCATCAAGAGAATAAAAAGACAACCCATGGAATGGGAAAAAAATATTTGTAAACTATGCATCTGACAAAGGCCTAAAATCTAGGATCTACAAGTAACTCAAAAGAATTGAAAGGAAGAAAAACAACCCCATTAAAAAGTGGGCGAAGGACATGAACAGACAATTCTCAAAGGATGACATACAAGCAGCCAACAAACACATGAAAAATTATTTAGCCTCACTAACCATCAGAGAAACACAAATCAAATCTGCAGTGAGATGCCGCCTATAACAGGTAAGTATGGCCATCATTAATAAGTCTAAAACCAACAAGTGCTGGTGCAGCTCCGGAAAAAAGGGGTCCCTTCTACACTGTTGGTGTAAGAGAGTTCAAACTTTGTGGAAAGCAGTGTAGCAATTCCTAAAATAACTAAAAATTGACTGTCCATATGATCCAGCTATCCCTTTTCTGGGAATATGCCCAGAGGAACATGAATCATTCTACCAAAAAAACACCTGCACATGCATGTTTATTGTGGCACTATTCACAATAACAAAAACATGGAACCAATCCAGATGCCCATGGAAAGTGAACTGGATAAAGAAAATGTGGTAATATACACAATAAAATAATATGTAGCCATAAAGAAGAACAAAATTATGACCTTCACAGCAACATGGATGCAGCTGGAGACCATCACACTAATTATCACAGAAACAAGGAACTGAATACCCCACATACTGTTACTCATAAGCAGGACCTGATCACTGTTCACACTAACACAAGGGTCGGATCAGCAGATGATGGACACTGCTGAGGGGAAGGAAGGGAGAAGAGAGAGATCATATGGCAACATACTGAGTACCTAGTCCACTATCAAGGGGAGAGAGGGCCAGCTAGAAGCCCAAACTTCACCTGCCTACAACCTATTCATGTGATAAATCCCTACTTGTTTCCCACAATACCAAAATTTTTTTAAAAAATTTAAATTTTTTATGATTTCTTTTTACATTCTTAAATGTGGCTACTAGAAAGTTTTAAATTGTATATGTGGCTTACATTTACAGCCTTCATTATATGTCTGTTGGACAGCATTGTTCTGGAACCTCAAAAGTGAAATGTACCAGATGTTTAAAATGTGTCAAATCCATACTTTGTTCCACATTGTCTGAAAGAACAATAAAAGCAAAATGACATTCAGCTTCCATCCTATCCGCTTTGGGACTGTGACTATAAGGTACTTTGTATGCATGGAGAGATCTCTTATCTTTAGCCAGAGGCCAGTGTGAAAATGAATATCCCCTCACCATCCTAATGTAAGGTGATGAGAATTATTTCTTTACACCAGAAATACTGTTATTTGTGTTATAGGCAAATGCATGGCCTTATTCCTTAAAAACCATGGAGTCAGCATTGGAAGAATTCAGGCCTTTGCCCTCACTTTTGCTGGGTGTGAGTGGGTGAGTGTGGAGGGCAGACATGCAGGGGGTGCAGATAGAGAGCTATGCTAAACATACTGAAGCCTCTTGGAGGCTCAAGTACCACCTCCGGCCTTCATGATGACATAATGTCTTTCTAAATCCTGAGTTCTCCATCTGAACACAATAGAACACTATTCACTACTTAACCATATTGAAGACCTGAGCCAGCCCTGATAACTCTTCTTTGAGAAACAAATGACATTTCTAACAACCTCACCTAGACATGGTTTGTTCAGGTTGCAGGGAGGTAGTTGCAGCTGATTTCCATCTTGGAGGAAGGAACTGTTTCCGTCAGCCTGCCTGCTGCCCGGCCAGCCTGGGATTGCAGCTGAGCCATATTTAGCCTCTAAAGTTCGATGTTTTAGTGCCTGGCTCTTTTTAACTGGCATATGTTAAGAGCTTTGAATTAACAGGTGCATAAAAACTGTCAAAAAACACTTAAATCTCAAGACAGACTGTCAGTTGTATTAAAAAATATGGTGTTACATAACCATGCACTCTCAACACGTCCAGCGTGTTGCAGCTTGGAAAGTCTTTTCTCCCTCCAAACAACCCAGCAATGTTAATCCATCCCATGAAACAAAAGGCCATGGTCCTATAACCTCTTGATGAAGAATGAGTTCTGTGCGTGGAGTGGGGGGAGCAGTGGATCAGAATCATGGAGGAAGAGGTTTTCTCTTCTGAGACCTAATCTCTTAAGTTTTTGAGATCCCTGTTCATAACCAAGCTAAACTAAGGGGAAAAGAACACCCAGGGTACTGGAGGGCACACTTGTAATTGCTCCTTTTAAGGAAAATAAACAATGTATCATGCAAGTGTGGTGAGATTTAGATTAAAATTAGCACAGAATGGCAGAAAGAGAAAATGTGTTGCTTAAAGCTGTGAATGACAAAGTTTCAAGTGAATGTATGATAGATACTACTTGGTTAACATAAGTAGACTCAAGTATGATCTGGTTCAAGCAAAAGATAATGCTTTTTCTACGTATGACTTTGAGTTCCTATACTATATTTTAAAGGTAATAATTATATATCACTAACTCTAAAATTGGGACGGGCAAACCTAACATTTCTGACTTAAGTACTTTCTTAACAAAAGCATTTTAATTAATCAAATTAAAAGTTTGATAAAAGCCAGACTCGGTGGCTCAGCCTGTAATCCCGTGCCTTGGGAGGCTGAGGTGAGTGGATTGCCTGAGCCCGGGGGTTCGAGACCCGCCTGGGCAGGCGAGACCTCATCTCTACAATAAATCAAAAAAATTAGCCGGGCGTGGTAGCACGCCCCTGTAGTTCCGGCTACTCGGAAGGCTGAGGCGGAAGGATCGCCGGAGCCCAGCAGGTCGAGGCTGCGGTGACCGGAAGCGGCCACTGCACTCCAGTCTGGGTGACAGAGTGAGACGCCAACTCAAAAAAAAAAAAAAAAAGTTTGATATGACCTCAGCTGTGTTTTATAGCAATGTCTTGGATTCAGCACTGGGTCCTAATCTACCAAATAGCTAGGTGACCATGGCCAAGTTACTTACTTTTTCTACATCTCATTTATTTTATTTTTTTTATTTATTTATTTTTAGTTGGGGTCTCACTCTGTCGCCCAGACTGGAGTGCAGTGGCATGCTCCTAGTCACTGCAGCCTCAACCTGCTGGGCTTCGGAGATCCTTCCACCTCAGCCTTCCAGTTGAACTGTAATATGGAGACAGGTGGGGGTGAGATGGGTGAAAAAGACTCCTTAGCATCTATTTGAATTCTAACAAGAGTTCTAGCTGTGGTAAGAGTGTTACTTCTGGATAACCCTATGTTGAATTCTAGAGCTACTATGTTGAAATGATAGGGTGGGGTTTTTGTTTGTGTGTGGGGGGGGGAGCAGAGGCTGGCATTTAGATTGTTTTTTGTTGTATGCTTTGTTAATTTTGAAATTTTAATATGCATTCCAGACCTAGAAGGCTGACATAGGTCAGGTTTCCCAGGAAGCAGACTCTAAAATGGAGATGTGTGTGCAGGAGTTTACTGGGGGATTGGGGGTGGTATGTCTGAGAGCAACAACTGTAAGAGGATCAAGCAGCAGGAATGGCCACAGAGAGAGGTTGGGATACAATGCAGTCACAGCAAAGGCCTCAGCAGATCCCATGGGGAGTTCTGGTCTCCGGTTTGACCCAAATGAGGCAAAGGTGTCAGTACTTTGCATCTATTCAACTGTTAGTCTTTGGTAGCAGACTTCTCCACCACTACTTCCAAAGGCAACAACATTTGGCAAGGCCACTCTCTTTCACCAAGAGCAACTACTGGAGAGAGAATCGCCAGTGGGCTGTCAGCAGCCAACACTCTGTGCAGCTAGGGCAAAGGGTGCCACAGTCCTAGGGGGCCATCTGGATAGTGCACCGGGTGCCACACTTCCATTACAAGGATGAATATAGAATCTGTCATGATGGTCTTATTGTAGTTCTCTCTGACTAGAAGCGTGACTTGGATGAGATATGTAATTATTACCCTTCTAAACTCATATTTTCTTCATTTCCAAATTGGAGATAATAACAGAACCAGGCAAAGTTATCATGAAGACTAAACAAATAATATCTACGAGGCATCTAGCAGAGTGCCTGATGAGTAATGAACTCTCCTTAAATGTTAGTTTCGCCTTCCTCTCTCATCAAGTCACAATCCTTCCTCATGTCTAAGGATAGTTTCAAAACAGGAAGATCTGACAACTAATTAGATTGTCCTTGAGGTTAGTCAAGATGAAAGTGTTTTCCTGTTGAACACTGCCTTGTTCCCCAAGAAGTACTGACATTTTGAACTGGATTGTGTTTTCTGCCCATTGAAGGATGCCAATCCTGTCAGAAAAATGCATATTGAAATGATGGAATCCCTCTTCACTCCACCACCACCTCATCCCATCCCCAGCTCTAGTATCAGTAAACATTAAATATTAACATATTAAGGAGCCTCCAGAAAGGCTATTTCTGCCCTCCTTGTACACTAATTGGGGGGGGGAGGGGGCTATCATTAAGTATCATGCCAATTTATCTGCTATCAGTTTTTTATTAAGTAAGATCAGTTTATTAAGGGATAGGATAGGATAGAAGGAAGGTAGACAGAGGCATTTAGTTATTTTGCTAAACCCCTTTTAAAAAATAAGCCCAAGCCAGAAACAGATAATATGCACAGTTCCCAATAAGCTGCTTTCCCACTGGAAGATGTTTTAGTGTTGCTGTTGTATCCTTATCAAATGGCAAATAAAAAGTTAGTTTTTGTAATGGGCATGGAAGATGAAGAGTTTTGCCAAAAACAATTACATTCTGAGAAAGAGTGTTTCAACTGATGAACGTTTCCCCTCTGTTTGGACAGTCAGGCCTTGAAGCCTCTTGAAAGTCTGGTGTGCATGTATGTTACACAGTCAAGGTTTGTTTCCAGTCTTCCTTATTCTCTTCGTCTCTCCTTCCTTTGCCACAGAGGTTTTCTTCTGGTTTTTCCCCTGCTCAGTGTCAGTCAGTCTGATTTAAATATCACAACAGGCCAAAGAAGGAGATGCAACATCATAAAACTAACCCTGTTAGTAAATATTTTGATTTTTGAAAAACAATTGTTATTTTGGAAGTTGAAGGGGGCCAAGTCCAGGAAGAAAATTTCTGAAAAGGAACCTGGCCCTGGCATTGACAATTGCTTTAGCTAGGAGATATTTTTATCTTCAAATATGGAACAGGAAGATCTTTTTCTCCAAATAGTAAATGAAATTAAATCTTTACCAGTCTGCCAGCAACTTATAATAGAAAAAGAAAAAAATTACTTGAGCTCTTACCATGGAGAACTTTAAACCATAACAATAAAACAAACTAAAAAGACCCAAACAAACAAAAACCACTTTTCATTCCACTGTGTGACCTAAATAATTCCATCCCTCGGAATGTAGTAGTTTTTATTTTAGTTTATTTACATTTAAGCATTCATTTTGCCTTTCTTTAAATAAGTCTGAGATGTTTTAGGGATGGAAATGAGTTTTTCTAGGTCATTTATATTAGCAATTTTCATTGTGTCATCTTGATTATTATATAAGATGTCAGATACTTCATTTTTTTCATCTTTAAAGAAAATATGTAACAAGTCCCTGAGAAATATTATTCTGTTCATTTTAGCACTTCAGTTTCCAAAAACAATATGGTCAATGGCTCCATAACTGATTCATACATGACACTTTGTCAAAATTTAATGGACCATAGCTATGTAGCACAAATCTCAGAGTAAGCCAAGTTTTGTGTTAAATTATGGAGTTCTAGGGTGAATTATTTTTTTTTCTTTTATTGGTGGGGCAGGGAGAGAGAGAGAGAGAGAGAGAGAGAGAGAGACAGAGATTGAGCCCGAACATGCGCGTTCCAGGGGATTTTGAATAATGACAAAACTGGGAGGAACTTGAAGGTAAGTCTCTCAGAATTCCTTGGAACCCCTCACTCAGGCCCTCACTCCTCTCTGTACCTTGCTTTGCTGCACCCTACCAACTCAGCGTGGCATAGTGGCCTGCCTGCTGGGATGAGCAGTCTTCTTATTTGCAAATGCCAAGTTCTCGCTCTCAGCTGGCTCTCATATGTCCAGAGTTTCTGCCTCCTCCCACCACTTTCAGACTTGGATAAACATACATCACGGGCACATGATACATACTATAGTATCTGACATCCCAGCAGCCACAAAGACAACATCATCAAGAAGTATGTGTGTGGGGGGGGGGAGTAGTTAACAGCATATGAGGCCAACTACTACCAATGGGAAGGAGGAACTAGGAGGAGCTAGCCAGATAAATTGCCTTTCCTTCCTCACATCCATGGAGCATCATTTCTTAATCTGCAGAATTTTCTAATGGATACACCTGCTGAATGTCCAACTATGTCTCTTTACTATTGTTGCACAGCAGTGGCCTGTGCCATATAGCTTTCTATTTCTTTCCTTCCTCTCTCCTTCTTTTTCATTCTATTATAATTGACCTCCCAGGTAAAGCACTGGCAGTTAATACTTGCATCACAATCTATTTTCTAGAGGACCTGCATAAGACAGAAGGTAGCATGAAATCTTCTGAAAGGCCTATCTTTTCTACAACCTGCATAAACTGCCGTCTGTATCTTAGAAAAATGGTGTACAACTAAGACATCCTTCTGAGGAATTAGAAATGCATGACAGCCCTCCTTTAAGATCCTGGTAACAGAGGGTGGCACAAATACACATCTTTCAGGGCAAGGAGGAAAGGCATCTCTCTACTTGCTCAGAGCAGAGCAAGCTCCTAAGTAGGGCAATGAGATCACAGGCTACCCCTGAGGGACCAGCAGCAGGACACAGCCCAGCCTCAATGGCTGTGATGAAGAACCTTCACATGTCTTTGCAGGAACATCACAAGGTGGTATGAGAGAACTTGTTCAGAAGAACTTGAGAAGTATGCTAGATGTTCAAGAAATGTACGTTCAAAGAGTGAAATGTATCAAAGGAGTTTATGCTAATAGAGTGTTTCTCTTGAAACAATCTTCTATTCTGAAAAATCTTAAACAGTCTTTACTTTTAGGCTACACATTATTATACAAAGCACATAATTTTAAGACCTAATATCTATTCCTTGCTGCTTATTTATCCCTAAGAGTACATTCCAGTTACTCAGGCAAAGTACAGACCACATATACAATCATACAGCAGAAGCAATTATGTAATTTTTGTAGAAAAATATGTACAGCTTTCTTATGTCTGTAACAAAGTATTATCTAACTTATCATCAGTATGATGAGAAATGGGAGAAAACGTTTGCAAACCGTACATTGATAAAGGGTTATCATATATATGACAGGGAGGAAATGGAATTTATTTCTACAAAATTGTGTAATTATTCTTACATATTTAAACTTCGGTTACCTTCAAAGCACTCTCTGTTTGAGTCAATACACCTAGCAAGATGCTTTTTCCACTGCTCAAAACAGCTTTTGAGCTCATCAATTTTGATGCCTTTTAGTGCTTCTGCTGTTTTTTGTTTCACCTCTTCCACATCAACAAAATGTTTCCCTTTGAGGATATTTTTTAATCTGGAGAAATAAAAAAAAGTCACTTGGGGCAAGATCAGGTGAATAGGGAAAGTAGAACACTGGGGTCATACCCTTTATTCGTCAAAAACTGCTGAACACTCAGCGCAGTGTGGGCAAGTGTACATGTAAATCATCAATCCAAAATTCACTGAAGCCGAACACAGCCTCTCACAACAACGCTAGCTGTCACACTGATTACCTTCTCATCATCCATGTGATTATCCCCATCTTGGGTTTCTAGGACACTTATCTAGTGGGGAAAGCCTGTACTGGAAGGGGCCCACCCTCCAAAAAATAATTCTGGCTTTTTTGGGGGGGACCCTTGTATTTTTATAAACATACACACACATACACATAACTCAAATAATTTAATAGCGAGGAAACAAATAACCCAATTTTAAAATGGGACCTGAATAGATATTCCTCAAAAGAAGACATATAAATGGGTAACAGGTATATTAAACAATGTTCAGCATCACTAATCATCAGGGAAATGCAAATTAATACCACAATGAGATATCACCTCATTTCTGTCAGAATAGCTGTTATCAAAAAGACAAAAATAATAAGTGCTGGTGAGAATATGGAGAAAAGGAAGTCTTTTTTTTAACTGTTGGTTGAAATATAAGTTAGTACAGCCATTATGGGAAACAATACAAAGTTTCTCCTAAAAAATTAAAATAGAACTACCATATGACCCAGCAATCCCACTACTGGGTATCTATCCAAAGGAAATGAAGTCAGTCTGTTGAAGTGATATCTGCACTCAGAATTATTTACAATAGCCAAGATGTGAAATCAACTTAACTGTCCAATGTCAATGGATGTGTGGATAAAGAAAATGTGGTATATATACATAATGGAAAAGCCTCAAAAAAAAAAAAAAAAAAAAGAAGGAAATCCTGTTATTTGCAACAACATAGACGAACCTGGAGGACATTATATTAAATGACATAAGCCAGGCACAGAAAGATAAATACTGTATAATCTTACTCATATGTGGAACTTTAAAAAGTGAACTCATAGAAGCAGAGAGTGGATGGTGACTACCAGGGGCTGCGGAAATGGTTTGTTGGAAAGATGCTGGTCCAAAAATACAAAATTCCAGTAAGACAGTAAAAATAAGTTAAAGAGACCTATTTTAAAACATGGTGATTTATATTAGTAATATAAATACAAATAATATTATCTTCTTGAAAATCGCTAAGAGTAGATTTTAAGTGTTCTCACCACAAAAATAAGTATGTGAAGTATTGCATATGTTAATTAGCTCTATTTAGCCATTCCACAATGTACACATATTTCAAGAAACATGTTTCACACAGTAAGTATAACAATTTTGTCTGTTAAAAATTTAACAAAGTTTAGTTTGAATTTTAAAAATATGTGCAGCCTTCTTGTGTGTACAACAGGGCATTACCTTCTCATCATCCTTGTGGTTATCCCCATCTTGCTCATCCACCGTGAACTAACAAACATCACAGAAAGAATGGGAAGGATGGAAAGGTGGAGCAGAGAAGAAAACTTGGAGGCAGTACAATGCACTTAGAAAAAAACTCTGAGGTGAGAGTAAGGAGATTGGAGTCTTTGATATATTTCTTAACCCTCGGATCCTCTGTCTCTTCAAGTACAAATTGGAAATAATACTCATTGCTTTGCCAGTCTTAATTGGTGGTCAGAAATATCCAGTGAAATCAGTACCTGATTTCATGCTGGTTATCATGTTTTGTTATTATTTGTGTAACAATCTATTTAGGAAGTGATCAGGCATTAGAATCAGACAATCATGGGCCCAAATTCTGAATACCCTATACCAGAACTACATGACCTTGGACAGGTTACTTCACCTTTCTGAATCTTTGCTCTTCACTTAAAAAGTGTGGCTACTATCTGTTAGGTGAATGTCACAATAAAAGACCATCATGTTGCCAGATACAGCATTTGAATACCTTGTTCATGTAAGTTTGGTTTTTAAATGTGATCTTTTTAAATGAACAGACATTTTTGGAGAAATTCAGTTCAAGAGTTTGACAACTTGCAAACTGTCATTTATTTATCAAAAAAAAAAAGAAAAATACATAATGCAAACTAAATCAACTCCCTGAATATGAGATCGCAATCTGTTTTCTGACTGAAAAAAACAAAACAAGAGAATCCACACAATTTTAACCAGTTAGTAGGACCTGACAAACAGGATAATTGTTTTCTATCAGATCTTGGAATTAATAGCAAACCTGAGTAGTAGTGGATGTAGGACATTAAAATAGCATAAGTCAATTGCAAAAGTGAATTACCTATTTGAGTGACAAATAATAAAAGTAAAAAGATTATACTCATAAAAATGTTTACAAATGGCAGAGAATGTAATAAAAGCACACAATTTAAATCAAGTTTTAAAAGTAGATAAAAGACTGGAAGGAGTCTCACATATGGCTTTTTCCCAACACCGCTGGATTTGGTAAACAGAGGGTTTCAAGTCTATTTGACCAGTTTACAAAGGGGCATAATAACCCTGGTATCTTTTTCAGTGTTATTGTTGTTTCTAATCACATTTGAAGAAGAAAGAAATTTGCTAATTGAAACACAGCAGTAATTGAAAGCTGATAGCATTTTTCATGATATAACAATAAAGAATAACACAATCAAGAAGAAATGTATTAAGATCAAAACCCAAGGAAAACTTTGAAGATTTTCCACAGATAGATGAGTCACCTGAAAAGATCAAGGACTAGAATTTTCTTAACCAAGAGGATTTGGAGACCAAAGAGTAAGAGAAAAGAAAAATGAGACACTTCCAGGTAAGCAGCCTATGTGTGTAGTCATGGAGGCACCTTGGGCAAAAAGGTGGAATGCCAGTTGCCAGGTGACGGATGATGCAAATTCTTGGACATCATTCTGAATTCTAGGACTTCCAATCCCTGCTGTCTGATGAAAATCTCTCTTGTGTCCACCATCTGATTCTGCCAGATGCTGACCTCTTTACTAAGACATTGCAGTTACTTTTGTCTTGTGCTCTGCACCTGTGTCATTCTGAACTTTTCTATTTTCTTTAGTGCTAAGTATGACATGTTTTGTTTTATTTTAAATTCTCATTATGTTCTACTTTTCTGGCTGTAAAAAAACACAAATGGGAGAGGAATGATGAGAATGAGTGGAGAGTGGTGAGAGGTATTAGACCTGCCTGTAATCACAGGTGCCTTGTTAGGACTGATTTATTTTTGGCCAACCTAGAAAATGTTTTTACCAAAACAATCCAAATCTAATTCATAGGGTTGTGTAGTCTTTCACCCTCAATCTGACTTAAACTTTTAACACGATTTAAACTCTGTAACACACACATTGCCCAAGGCAAGGATTTAAAGTGAGAGTCAAGTGTGCAGTCTTTGACAAAGTATACTTTCTCACCCCCTGTCACTTCTCCAGTTACCAAATCTTTTCCAACCTGTCTGGACCTTTTGGGGCAGGGGCATAAATCAGGAGAAATGTGGGTGGAAATGACTTTCTTTTCTTCAAAGCAACATGTGCCCACCTCAATGGAGCATTAGCAATCCATAATGGTGCATGTGGTTTCCATTATGCCAAGGGAAAGCCTGTTTTACTGCTCCAACTGTCTCTCTGGTGCATGACATTACAGCCTCTTCTTCGGAAAACTTGATTTTTAAAAATCTGGAGAAGTCCCTGGGCTCAAATCAAGAAGGGATCTCAGATATAGTTTCTTATTCTAATAGACACAGAGAAAAGATCTGATGGTGTGGTGGCTTGGCCTGGAGAGACTGTTATGAGATTGCTGACTTTAAATACCACTATCTAGGACACTGGCCAGTGACTCAATGGATAATGCATCTAACTACAGATCAGAAGATCCTAAATACCACTTTCCTTCTGGGACTTTAGAATCCTTTGAGGCTGTTCACAGCCTGAGCCAGAATGGTCATGAGGGGTCTGGGAACAAACATAAGACCAGCAACCTGAGGCAACCGCAGTGTGTTAATGGCTTTGTTTTCTATTTTTTTCTCTCTCCTTTCCTTTTTCTATCTTTCCCTCTCCCCCTCCATCTTCCTTCCTTTCTTCTTTCATCCTGCTCTCCTTCCCTTCCTCCCTCCCTGTCTCTCTTACTTTTTTTTTCCTTCTTCAATACCTTTATCATTGATGGTTTGACTTCTAGTTTTGAGTGTTATAATATACTCAGCATGCTAGGCAAATGGAAAAAGTTAATAAATGATCCATATTTTCTTTCTTTTTTTCTCTTTTTTTTTGAGTTGAAGTTTCACTCTGTCACGCAGGCTGGAGGGCAGTGGCATGCTCACGACCACTCTAGCATCGACCTTCTGGGCTCCGGCGATCCTTCCGCCTCAGCCTTCCAAGTAGCCAGTACTACAGGTGTGTGCTACCATGCCTGGCTAATTGTTTGAGTTATTGTAGAGATGAAGTTGCCCGGGCTGGTCTCGAACCCGTGGGCTCAGACAATCCACTCGCCTCGGCTTCCCAAAGTGCTGGGATTACAGGCTGAGTCACCAAGCCCGGCCGTAAGTCATATTTTCAAATGTCTGTTCTAGCTCCTTGTTTTTCCTATTCCTATTATTTTCATTCTGCAACTGCTTCCATCAATGGGGAGTAGCATTGAGGTTCATAGACAAATGGGTTAACTGCTATGAAAAATGGATCTTTTTATGCCATTGGGAGTTATCTAGTAAGAGGACCAAGGACTCATGAGAAATCTTTTGTCAAATCTTCTTGCTGTGACAATTCCAAGAGATGTATGCATAAGCCCTGATCTCCAAAGAATTACAAGCTAGTGGAGAATTAAAAAAGATAGAAGAGAACTGATGTTTATTGAGTAGTAATTAATTTATTCAATACACATTAATTAATCATCTCATATTTGCTAGGAACTCTTCCGGTGCCAAAATGGAGTAATGATCACAAGAGACTGATTTTGTCTCTTTTGACTGATTTACTTTGAAGTGTAAGCGCCAGGCATTTTGTAGATGTAACTTTCTTTGATGTGCCCAAGAACTCACTAAGCTACATATTGTTATTCTCAGATTATACATGAGAAAATGGAACTTTAGAGAGGTTAAATTAACATGGCTTGTTGGAAAAGAGCCTGGATTTTAAACAAAATCTGTCTGATTTCAAAGTCTGTATACTTTCTACTATATCGCATGACCTTTAGAGACTGATGAAATCATAAGCAATATTTTAGGGCAAGATAGACTAGGATAAGTGCCCACTTAGAAGAATACAGATGAGTGATACCTGACAAAGGGCTGGGACAGCCCATGAGAATGTCATGGATGCACCAAGTTTGAAGCATGGACAGAGCTGAGACAAGGGAAGAGAGAGAGGAAACCGAGCACATGATTGTGCACGTGCTCATGACCCATTTAGGCATGATGGGTAGAAATAGCTTAAATGAAAACAAAGATTCTCATAGGAGAGAATTAGAAGACAGAGCCAAAGAAGGAGGACAGGGACAAATTGGGGCATGTTTCAAACACCAGAGTTTGTACTGTCTCCTGGGGCAGCAGAGAATATGGAAGTTTAGACTAAAGTAAGACACTATGATGGTAAATGTCCTCCTTCTCAACAGCAGGATCTTATTACCAAAAGATTGTCACCTTTCAAAGTCATCATTTCCTTATCTCTGAAATACAGGATAAGTATGGACATATTTTTAGATGACTTTAAGAATGAACAACTAATAAAAACATTTATAAATTGAAAGGAGAAGCATATGACAATATTTTCACTCTCTATATAGTTTTTAATACCCACTCAGATTCTTCTTTGGGCGGGCTTGGTGTTCATACAATGGATACATGAGTATTAAGCCAATAAAACTGGTTGAAGAATGTGAGAAATTTATCTACTACATGAAGTCATTGTTTCATATTTGTCTGAAGCTCCCAGCGGACCCTGAACACCAGATTTTTGTTCCTCTCTACTTTCCAAACTGCATTTTCCCATGAGGAGAGTCTTTTGATATCAGCATGGGGTGTATGGAATTCTTTGGGGGTGAAAGGTGTACTTTCTATTACAGTAACTTTTAACTTAACCAGTTCATTTCCATGCAAAAAATTGCCATGGACATAATAAAATTAGAAGGGGCATACCAGATCTGTGTTTTAATTTTCCTCTGGTGAGGTAAAGTTGCTGCACAAATTTGTTGAGCAGCTGGAATTGTTAAGGTCACACTAGCATTGAAAAAAGAAGGTCTTGACATCAACATACTCTAAGATCTGAATAATTTTGGTTAGCCTCCAATTTTGAAATCCATTTCTCTAGGCTGTTCATTTCTTCCTGGTTTCTGGCTTTTCTCTTTTTTTAATAAATCCAATTCTATGCGGACCTAAAAATTTTGCCTGCTATAGTGCAAATAGTTCCTATAGTATAACCTTTAAGGTCAATTCTCCAAGTATTATTTGCTTAATTCGGGGGGAGGGGAGGAATCACTTTCTTCTGCCCAGACCTTGTATAATTACATGAATGCTCTGATTTAGTTGACTCTGCAAATCTATCCCAAGGTGCATTGACTGCAGAGATGGAGGAGAATTCATTATACATTCCCTGCTGAAATAGTGACCTGCAAATAATGATGGGGAAGTCAGCGTTGATCGCTGTGCTTTTTCTTTAGTCCAATTTATTCTGAACTTCAGACTGTAACTTTTTTGGCTGGATAGCCTCGGGACATACTGGAGTCTGACCAAGGGGGTGCCCAGACCCTGGATTTTCACACCATGAAGCTGGTAACAGTTTTGACTTCAATGCCTTGAAAAGTAGGTGATTTCAATTGCCCTGTTTCCTTTCCGGGGAAAATGCTTTCTTTGCACCTAAACAATCTTCCGGTGCTTTTGACTGACAAGCATATTGTTATGATTATGACTGGACTTCTTGACTCCTGCAGGGATAGCATTTAAAACTGCCTGAGACTGGCACAAATCAAAATATTCATCAACTTAAACTATGTCAGCTAAAATGGAAAAGCCAAAATTGTAGTGTTTTATATCATGTCAGAAGTCCATGAACACAGTGCGAAACCCCTTAACTCTTTCCATGCCTTCAGAAAATTCCGAATATGCTGCATAACTGAAGGTATCTGGATATTTTGTCAGAGTTATACCTGCCATATAAATGCATTATATTTCTCCTTTTATAGTGCCCATTAGTTGCTTGGGCTTATTAACTCTTCTCTTCGTTCCCATTCATTGACTCATTTTATCATTCAATGCATACTTCTGAATGCCTGCTGTGTGCAGGGCACTGTGTTTGCCTTTGATCTGAATATCACATGTGCTCACTCATAAGTGGACCTTGAACAACTACCATAATACTATAAGAAAAGAATTGACAGTAGCTGGAAACTGCGGGGGTTGGCGGGGAGAGGTGGGATTGACAGTAGTGAATATCTGCCTGGGGAAGGGGGGACACAACTCATCAAGGAAGGGTACCTGCACAATGAATATTTGTATACCTAACCCTGAATTGTACCCCACAATTTTAAAATGAAAATTTCAAAAAAAGGAGCAAAGTCCTTTGACACAATTTACTGTTGGTCTCTTAGAAGAGAGAAATGCATCCATAACTAGCTATAAACTAGGCAGTATGGTAACAGAATGCAACGTGGTAGGTATAGATAAGCCGCAGTGTAGTTAAATAAATATGAAATCCCCTCCACCCAGGGAATGGGAAACTGAACATCTAAGGGTTGTCTGCATAGTCTTCACTTTTTCAAGAGTGTTCCTTTCCTCCTTTGGTGGTGGGTACTTCATAGCCATTCTGTAAAAGAGGATCCTATCCTTCCCTACAAGGGATCTCTCGGCTACAGTTGGTTGATCATTGACCACACTGGCTCAATAAGAAGCCCTTCTATTCGGATCCAAAAATCAGAACAAGAGATTGCGCGTCAGCATGGTAGAAAAAGTAGAACAAATTTAGGTCCCATCTACAGAGGGAAAGAGAAAGTTTTGGAGACAGTGAACTAGTCAACATATTGAGAAGAGCAGAAACCAGAGACAGCATGGTTTTGATAGAAATTGACCACCTCGGTGCTTTCATGAAGCATGATCACATTTCTGTCTCAGACTCCATTCTTTCTCATCCCTTCGCCTAGCACCTGCATTTTATTTTCCCTGGGGTAAAGGGTGGGCAAGAATGAGTTCATTTCTGTACTCACATCTCAAAAAACCCTATCTAATGCGGAAGGCTTTGTAAGAAAGAAAAAGGGTTCATCTCTACCTAACCGAGAAAAAGAACGAGAATAGAAATCCTAGTGTAGCTGGATGATATTTTGATGTATTAACCAATGTGTTTCCCCGTGATTTCCTGTTACCCTTGAACCTCCCCCATCCAGGCAGCTAGACCATGAGTCATTCCTTGCCTCAAGGGAAGGTTGTCACAGCAGAACCAGAGAACAAAAGAGACAAATTCTTGGCTTTCAAGTTTAAAAAGCCGAGCTTCAGGCTTCAGACAAAAAAGATTTGGAAGAATATTTGATAAATTTGAGCCAATTTTTTTCCTGCCCACGTAAGATAAAAATTCCCCTGGCTGGGATACAAGAGGCATTCTAAGGCAAAGCAAGAGAGTTTGATGCTGTTGAGTTCCTGAGAAGAAGCTCCTACGTGCTTCTCCTGCCCATCCCCTGGCCAAGTCCTGGCCTGCATGTGAGTTTTTCAGGTTCTCAGAACAAGGAGAACTGTGCTTCATTCCCAAGTTGGAATCCAGGAGACAGCAAACCTCAGAGAGATCCTCTATACCCGCATTGTACCAGAGAAGCTGCCTGGCACATGTAGAGCAGAAGAGCCTGGGGGTTCCTCAGTTCTCCATGGTCCCAGATGATATGGGCAGCGAGCCTAATATTTCTCTGTGATCCTGAGAGAGGAATAGAAGTGGCCAAGAGAGAACCAGGCCTAGAGGAATCTCACAGTCTAGTGGGATTGATGGATGATAAAGATGCAAGCTGGAATCCACATGAATTGAGTATCAGATACCAGTAGTACCATATGCCGTTTGGAGGATGCCAGCCTGGGAAGATGACACCCAAGAAGCAAACCTGAGATTCGCTGAGGGCCTTGCATAATTCTGGCAAAGTATCTTGGCCTCCCTTTGGATAGCAATCTGAGCTTGGACCCACAACTTTCTGCTCTACTTCTCCAAATGGAGGTGCAGATTAGGTGTTTAGACATCATTTAGATGTGGCACAAACCTCTATGGGGCAGAGTTCCTGCTAATCACCCTAAGGATGGCAGACCTCCATTGTAGGTCAGCCCATAATTGGCTGTTTCACAGAACATACTGGAGATCCTGACTTAGTCCACTATGGCATACCATGCTCTATTGCTGCATTAAAAAAAAAAAAAAAGTAATGTTCTTAAACAACTGCTATTGTATTAGAACTGCCCATTTGATCCTAGCCCAAATTTCTGCTGCATAGAATGTGAGCAAATAAAATGGTTGTTTTAAGCAGCTGTTTTTCCTTAAAATCATGTTTATTGACACATAATTTATATGTGAAATCATGTTTTTTAGGTGTGTAGTTAGTTTTATGGGAGCCATTGAGTTTTGGGGAAGATTTGGTACCTAGAATTGAGATGCTGTTATAACAAAAACCTGAAACATATGTCTTTGGCTTTGGGTCCAGGCAGCAGGTGGAAGCTGCAAAGGCAATGAAGAAACTAGTATAGAAAACTGGAAAAAGGGCAACCGTGTTATCCTGTGGTAGAACAACTGGCGAAACACATCAGCTATGACAACTTGGAAAATAGAAAATGTACCTAATAAATTTCTAGCAAAGGTGATTTCTAGACAGAATGTTGAATGTGTCAGCTGAGTGCTTCTAGATGCGTAAGGTATTATGAGAGAGATGTCACAAAAACAGACAAAAATGCTCTAATTTGCAATCCTAATGTAGAGAAAATAGAGAGGGCTAGGACTTACCAGATTAAAAAATACAAATTTCTCATCCCCCAGCCTTGTCATAGAAAATTGTCAAAATAAGAAACAGACTCAGGGTAAATTGTATCAAGGGTGTGACTATAAGATCTTTTGCTTAAAACCTCAAAAATATTTAAGGTGATGATGCCTGCAACTTCTCAGCAAGACAAAAGGCCTTCCAAGAATGTCAGTGGCTGTATTGGTCAGCTCAGGCTGCCATAATAAAATACCACAGGTTGAGTGGCTTAAACAACAGAAATTTATTTTTCAGTTCTGGAGGCTGAGAAGTCTAAGATCGAGGTTTTGGCCAATTTGTTTTCTGGCTTGCAGATGGCCACATTCTTGCTGTGTCTTCACGTGGGTGGGGGGAGTGTGTATGAGCTCCCTGGGGTCTCTTCTTCTAAGGACGTGAATCCTATTAGGTCCACCCTTATAACTTCATTTAACCTTAGTTACCACCTTACAAGCCCTCTCACCAAATTCAGTTACAATGGAGGTTAGGGCTTCAACATATGAATTTGGCAGGGACACAATGCAGTCCCTAGCAGGTGTGCTGTCTCACAGCTTCCTGTCATAAACGTGTCTTTTGGGTTATAAATGCATCCCAGTAAGATTCAGAGAAAGCCTACAAAATTTTAAAAGAGTTATATTAACAAAAGCACCATTCACTAGAACTAAAAGAGACTGAGGTTTTCTAAAATGAAAAGAGGCCTCTGACTATGAGGTTTCTACGGACAGGAAGTAGAACAAGAGAGATACTAAGCTGCAAACATGGATCATTTCTTTGCTCAGGCTGGAGTGCAGTGGGATGATCCTAGCTCACTGTAATCTTAAACTCTTGGGTTGAAGGAATCTTTCCACTTCAGCCCTCTGGGTAGTCACTATACCCATTTTTTTGTTTGTTTTTGATAGGGACAGGCATCTTGCTATGTTGCCCAGGATAGTCTTGAACTCCTGGCCTCAAGTGTTCTTCCCACTCTGGCCTCCCAAAATGCTGGTTATAGGCATGAGCCACTGTGCCCGGCCAGTCATTTTTATAGAAAATATCTCAAGAGTGCAGAACCTAAAACTGTGGAGAACGTTGAGTGAGGAAACGACTCCCAGAGAGTAGAATTAGACCCTAATGACACGCCCTGCCCCCAGGGAGTGACAACATATCCCACGTGAGACTTCAGAATGCCTTTTATTTGCCTCCTGTTCCTCTTCTTTTTAGAAGGGAATGTCTACTAAAGCTATCTTGTCCCTCTCACCACTGCATATTGAGGTATGGTGAGGACAGCTGCATGTTCACTTTAGTTCACAGGTTTCTAGATTAAGAGGAGTCACGTTGGAGATTCAGTACCCGAGGCACCTCATTCACATCTGGACTTGATTAGATGATGAGTTTCTGGACTCCACATCTGAAATCATAATGGAATGAGACTTGATGGAGAGGCAGTGAGTACATCTAGCACCTGGAATGAATGTAAATGATTGTAGCAAGGGGGCAGGCTATGGTAATTTTTTTTTGCAGATGGCCACAAGTCTTATTCCTGTACAATTTGGCCCTTTGCAATATGACTTTCCTCTTCCTCCCATCAAGTTGTAGAGTCTATTTCCACACCACTTGATCTTGGGCTGGTCTTCTGACCTGCTTTCATCAATGGACTGCAGCAGAAGTGATGTGACTTCAAGAGTTTCCACTCCTGTCATCTTGGAGAGCTGGGCCCTCCATGAATAGAAGCCCAAGCTAGCCCCTTGAGGATGAGACTAATGGAGAAAAAGTCCCAGGTGACAGGTGACACCAACTGTTAGAATGTGAATGGGGCTGTTTTGAACCATCCACCTCCAGGAAAGCCACTTGATTACTGTAATCACATGAGTGATCCCCAGCAAGATCAAGAGAACCTTCCAGCTGAAGCCAGGTCAAATTGCTGACCCACAGAGTCATGAGCAAACAGAAGGGGCTATTTTAAGACACTAAATTAAGGGATGGTTTGTTATGCAGTCACGAATAATGGATACATGTGGCTAGAATAACAGAGTCAGTTTCCCTTCTCTTACAGCATGTTGCCGTAGAAATATGAACAGGACAGATTTGGGTCATTTTCCACAAACGGGGATTATCACAGCATAGTTAATAAAGGTTCCAGAGACTCATTTCTCAGCCCATGCAGTATGAAATGATTTTAAAATGCACTCAGGGCCTCCCCAGGTACATCACTCCCAATTCTCTCACCTGCTCTCTGAAGCTTGAAATTTCTTTAGCTGGGGACTAAGACTCCCACACATAAATGAAAATATACTACTTTAAGATATTCCCCAAATGCAGACACTCTTGGGGGAAGTAGCCTACTGACTTAATGTTTTCCCAAGATCTAAGTAACTGTCTTCAAATCTTTTCCTTACAGTAGATGGTAAGTGAGAGGAGCACTGGTTACCTGAAAGAGGGGCCAGTCTATCTAAAGAAGCCATTGTTTGCCTAGACTTTTGTCCAGGATACTGCCCTGTCCAGTGCCATGGGAGACATTAAGGACCACAGAAAACCTTGCCCTCTGTGTTTCAATCTGTCTTCTGAAGTGACAAGACTATTCACAGAAACATGGAGACAAATCCAGCAACAAAACTCCTGTTTCTATCTGTAGAGCTTCTCAGGGCCTCTGTCAGAGTGTGGATATTTCTCATCCCAGCTTATGGCTATCAGGTATCTCATCTCTCATCCTGGTGAAAGGCCTGTCCCCACTCTAGTTTGAGGGTTTTCTTGGTCACTAGCTTTAGTGGTAGCGAAGGAAAAGCACAGACTAAACGTCTTGAGATGTTCCTGGATCTATAAGACGCTGGAGCCATGTCTACTGGTAATTTCTGAGGGAACTGCATGAGGTAAATGAGCCACAATGTGAGAAACTATCCAATATGGTTGCTTCAGCAATTTTTCAGTTATAAAAGCCAGGTCTAAGTAACCATAATCACAATTCTACCAGACTGTAGATCCATATACATGGCTGTGGCTTTTCAAGTTTTTGTCTGAATTGTGTGATTTTTGCTAGGCTAAGTAAATGAGAAGATAGCCAACTCTGCAGAGTTTTAAATAAGTGAAGGCACTGGTGTAAATACCAGCTTCAGAATGCTGGATACAACTAAAGTTCACATGTACACATGGCCGTATTACTCAACAACTGAAATAATAGCTCATGAAATGACTCTTCTAACTCCAATTATTCATTTCCTTCTCTTTCTCTCTCTAACAGCGGTGACATTATACATTGCAGGGTTATTATTTCACTCCTCATATGAACCTTTGGCCTACTGACTTATCCCTTGAGGCATGCTATAATCACTAAGAAATGTTATCCCTGTCACGTCTTATTGCTTAATTATGGCTCCATTTTAGGCTCCTGAATCACTGGGCTTGGAAAGACCTCTCTTCTGTGTGATCTTTGAACAAGTCCCCATGTATCTTGGAGCCCGCACTGTCTGTTCCATTTACATCGCATTCTGGCTTAGGCAACACTTATTGCCTCTTGGTTCAACACACCTTGAATAATTGTAATGAGCTCTCACATTTATGTTATTCTCCACCTAAGAAAATAGTATCAACCCTTTGTCAGAAAGGTCTGTCCTTGAAGTTAATTTTTCCAATACTTGATGGAGATTTGCATTTATGATTCCCAGGGGGGTCTCCTATTGTAAATCAATGACATGCAAAACCTTCCCCTTTCCAATTCACTCTGGCTCTGGTGACTACACTTTTTAAAATCTGCACATATTGTCTAACATGTTTTGGTTGTAAATATTCTGCTCCCCAGGGCTAAAGGAACACCGAAAAAGATGGCAGGTCCTGGATTGCAAAACAACTGGATGGAGGATTTGAAATGAGGAACATTCCAAAAATGTGGGACTTCTAGAGCAAGCATTCACGTGTAGTGTACCGATCACTAATTTTGCTTCCTACAAATAAGACATTATGCTGAGCATCAGTCTCTGAGTGTAAATCTTATTCCCTCAACTAGACTATAAGCTTCTTCAGGACAAAAGGCACAGATCATATGCCTCTTACATAGCTCTGTCCTTACAAGGAGCTATACTCAGTTGTTTGATTAACTACCTATATAAAGGATATTGTATTTTCAGGACAGCTGTTTGGGATTAGGAGCCTGCAAAAGGAACCCAACATTAAGGTAAAGGCAGACTGGACAACGGTGTCCTGTCTCATCCCTCCAGAGAGCAGTGCAAATCAGGCTCGGGTAGATCGACATTGAGGAGTATAATTACCCTGATCCAGAGTGGCCCCAGGTCTTGTCTGGCAGACTGAGTTTTATCTATAAGGGCCTTTGAAAAGGCTGACTTGGCTCCTTAGAAATACAAAACCCAAAACATCATTTATAAAGGTCACCAGGAATGGCCTGGGTCAGAATAACTTGAGTCCGTTTTGTGCCAGTGCCACAGAAGGGGAAGTGCCTAAATACTCAGATAAGCTTCTTGAGTGCAAACAAAGAATGAGGGAGGTTTATAGCTGAATTTTTACTCTCTAATTCAAATGCCAATCCAGCAATGAAATATGCTATAGAAATTCCAATCAGAGATTATCATCTGACTTGGAAACCAGCTGTTCTATGAGTACAAAGACTTACCACCTGCAAGTACTGTAATTCAGCAGAATTATGCAGAGGTGAAAAACTTGAGAAAAACTCAAGTTTTTATTTAAATGCAATAAGAACCATTCTTTAAGAAATTCTTCTATAAATCCTACAAAATCAGCTCTAATTTAAAGAGACTAGGAGGGAATCAAGGTATAAAAATTCTAAAATTCAGGGATTCATGTTTACCCAAGCAAAAGCTTGCTTTACGATAATAAGTAAAAATTACTACACTTTGGTAAAGATTATATTTTAAAGAGAACAAGTTAGATAACACAAACGAGTTGGCTCCTAAATTACTTTTCACAACATGAAGGGCCTTTGCAGCCTTAGCTCTATTGAGAAGAAGCAAGAAGTGTAACACAGAGAGGGCCAGCTCTACAGTCTTCAAACAGACTCCCGGTAGTAATTCTGAACCAATAATTTCCTTCACAGAAATTAACAATTATTTGTGAATGTCTATATCAAAACCTTTAAGACGTACTGCATTTCATTTTAAAAGCTGTCAGGGCCATTCTGGAAAAGCCCAGGCATATGGTCCTCATACCAGGAACCCCCACTTCTCCTTCATTTGCTCTTGTTCCTCTCACACATGGGACACAGCTGCCTCTGTATAAAACTGATGCAATATAATTTTGTCACTTATATCATCACCTGAGCACTCCGATACCACCCTAGGAAAGTCAAGCAAGATAACATTTTTTCAAAATAATGGTTTCAGTGGTCCTTTTATAGCCGTATTTAAAAGCATTTGACACACACACAATCTCTGAATGGATTAAAAAGCAAAATTTTCAAGTGGGAGGGATGCAGTGCAGTAAACTTCACAGCCTGGAATATGTAAGAGATACATCTGGAATATAGAATTGCAACTTTACCAGCACTTTGAATTTAAAATGAGCCAGTTGGCTGGCCAAAAAGCAGTGAGGGCAATCTCTGACCCTCAAATTCTTCACTTAAAATAACATGATTAAATTATGATCTTTGAGGTCTCATCCAACTTATTTTTTTAATGGTTCTCATTCTTCATATAACTACTCAGACTTTAAGATTGTACGTTCCTGTATTTAACCAATACTGAAAAAATCCACTCATTAATTTTCCTTCACAGAGGCTCATACAAAAATAGATAACCATCTTTCACAAGGATATCCAAGATGCATTACTGCCATACAGCTTAAGAATACATGTTAAACGTTGACACTTTTTAAAAAGGTAAATGAAATCCATGCTATAAATCTCCATGAGACTTGTTTATTCCTTAGAAAAATAAGAATATTTTGGACAATGAAACTTTCAATTTTCACGTATGTCACTCATAAATAAAAACACAATTATCTACATAAATGCTTGTTTAGAAGTCAGTAATGGAAAGTTATACTTTTGACTCAAATTATATATAAGTGTAAAGCTCATCATCTATATTACCAGACGATAATATCCTCAAACAAACCCATTTAAGAATATGATGTCCCTAACTTTTTCAGAAACTCTTAGGTTTGATGAAAGTTATTTTTTTTTAAGACTTAAAAAGCAGTATTTTTACTTTTTGGAATTTCTGATAAATAGATAATAATTTAGTGTGACAGTCACAGATTCTGTGACAAAACTACAATATTTACTTACACATTCACATATAGCACAATGTAGTGATCAAGTATTGGTAATAAGCAATTAACAAAATTATTAAATAAGAAAATCAGTATCTTAACAATTCAAATGCTTTATGATAGGATAATTTATGTCCAACACATAAAACACATATTTATAGATTATTTCAGGAAAAAATACATCAATTTCTTACATCAAAGTAGCAATATGATTTTCTAAATTATTTTCAGTCTCATCTTAGAAATGTTTTTATTGTCTAAATTTTATCAATCACTGATTTAAAAAAGGATACTATATTAATAGTAAAATTAATATATAGTATGTTTATATGTACATGTGTGTGCATCAACTAACCAAAACTTAAGCTGTAAACTAAAACCATTTAAAGGCAAATTGAAAACAAAAGTAAAGTTTGTTTATTAGTTGCCCGTTTTTTTTACATAAAGTGCAATTTCCCAGTTGTATTTTTCAACTCTGTTAAGATCGAGTTAGATAATGTTAATGTTAATGTGTCAATGTGCAACTTTTGGTTTTCTTCTCTGTCTTTTTCCTTTTTCCACAGTAATTTTTATGTCTTTTTACTGACTACATAAAACAGGACTTCCATTCTCAACATTTCTTCCAGGAAAAGTTAAGTGAGTTTAATTAGATATTAAATATTATTTTTCCTTCTACCTTCTATATTTACCTGGCATAAAAACACTCTAGTCATGTAGTTTTTCATTCATCCTTTTAAGTCACTTACTTTCACCCAGAAATAAGAGTAAAAGCAACACTGAAAGAACTGGTCCAAAATCATGGTGAAACATACCCCTTAGAAATAATACTATCATAATTTGGGACTTTAGAATGATCAAACATGTTAACCTACTAAAACTAATCATGAATTCAAGAATTAACATTCTTTTAAAGAGGAATTTTTATCAGAGATCAGGGTATAATCTATGGCAGAAAGTATACTTTGCTGAATACCATCCATATTCATTTAAAGAATACCGGCCCTTCATGTAGCCAGAGCAGCTGAAATGTCCTTAACTTCTTGATGCGGGCAGTCTGGACTAAGATGGGGGATGCTATTGGAATGTTCACACTGTTCATCTACTGTTGAGGAAACAGCCTGTTCTTGATGCTTTTTGTTCTCTTGAGTAAATTCTAATGCCACACTCTCCCCAGCAGGCTGACCCGGCCTGGTTTGTTTCCCAGCACCTGCCTCATGTTCCTCCAGCAGTCTGTCTACTTCCACCTCAAGTTCCAGAGTTTCCTCATCAGCTTGTACGTCCAGTTGATGCATAAGCTCCTCCAACTTCTGAGCCTTTCGGAGCTCATTTTGCTGTATGATTGTACAAAGGTGTTCCGTGAGCTGCTCTTTTATCTCTGTCTTGCGCTGTAGATCTAGCTTTGCAGTAACATACTCTGCTTCAGCCCTGTCAAACCGCTTCCTGTAAGGACAGGTACAGAGATTGGTCCATTCATTTTCTACTGAATAAGATTTTCAAAGAGGGTCTAGAGATGATAATTAAATTACAAAATTGGGAACAAAGATATAGATATTAATACTTTACAAACACTTGGCTACACGTTAGATAAACTAGGCTGCTAAAACTGTCACAACACCCTTATTTGGAATCACCTGATACAACAACATTCTTCTGCACTCATTTCTTCTTTCCAAAGCTGTGCTAGAGTAAAACCAGGCTAAAAGTATTAATTCAGTGGTATGCTAGCTCTGGGGTGGGGGATAGGATAGGGCCTTGGGGAACCCTAATTTGTAGCATTTACCAGTTTCCCTGGCCAATTTCAAGCTACCAATGTGACATTACTGAATGCAGAATCGAGAAGAGATACAAAATCTACATGAGCCAGTACAAGCTAGCTCCAGCATGTAGCTCGTTAAATTTATGAGAAGCAGAACAAGAGATGGAGAAAATGAAAATGCTGTATCTCTTGATTTAAGGGACCGGAAAATTTTGGTCAAGGAGAAGGATAGGGAGATGAATAAAAATGGGACAGAAGACACCCAGCAAAATGACACTGGTAAGGACAAGAAGTAAACATCAGGTGGAACAGACAATTTCAGGACAGCCACAGGCAGGACTTCTCACTCTTAGCTCTACTAACAATGTGGGCCATGGAATTCTTAGTGAGGAGCTGTCCTATATACTGCAGGGTGCTAAACGGCATCACTGGCTCCTATCCACTGATTGCCAGTACTACCCCAAAACTGTGACAACCAAAAATGTCTCCAGACATTGCCAAATGTCTCTTAAGGGACAACAATACTCCTAGTTGAGAATCCCTGGGTTAAGTTGTTCTCACCGTCTCACTACTACTGTTACACCTTGACTAGGAGATTTTAGACTCTCTATATAAACTCTATGATGATACATAATGTCAGTCTTATATGAAGTAGGGTAATTCTGCTGGAGAAGTCACCTTGCAATCGACCTTTTTTTTTCTTCTGTATTAGGTCAGTATGAAAAGAAAAGCTATATCTTTGTTCATTGTCTTTTGCTTTTCCCATATGATTTGATTCTTTTCTTTTTACGACAAGAAATAAAGATTTCTTCCTCTCTTGCAAGAAAAAAGGTTAATTTCCATTTATTAATTAGTTCTTCAATTTAATTACCATTAAAAGCCGTGAAGGCCATGTTGCCTTATCAGTTATGACTGTCTACATCAACTCAATGTAATAAGTAGCTTCTAGTGCAAGTGTTACAGCAAAAAATAAACATGTATATCTCCTGATCTAAGATTCTCTGCCTTAGGAAAAAAAAATAGTGGGGAGGAAAAAAAAAGGATTTCATTTTGGAGAACCCAGAGTTCAAAACCTTCTTCTGTCATTCACAGTGAATACCTGTTTTGGTCAAAGCTTTTGTGGATACAAAGAGGAGATACCCAAACTAGCTCAGGTTAAAAAAAAAGAAAAAAGTTTTCTTGTAGGATATAAGAAGCAATTTCATAGACATGTCATTAGAATCAAAGGCTTTTCTCTTTAATGCTTAGAAGCCACAGTTTCTCTCCTTCAGTTTTCCTATCATACTCACAGCCCAATATGGCCACCAGCTGCACTCTACATCAAATTCACTCCACTCAATTTCTTAGTGATCCAATTCCATAATTTTTGAGGGAGAACCCTGGCTCATCTCAATTTGAACAGAGCTCTTATTGTCAGGTCATGCCAGGAGCCCCTCTTTAGCCTACAGATAAAATGTACTGGAGTCAGCAGCCCACTCTTGTTCTAATCAGGTAGAGCCCAGGGTCAGCATGATGAGCACAAACCACAGCCAGGTTCCTGTGGAAGGGGTTGGGGAAGGGGCATGCAATCATGGAAAACTCCAGTACAGTGACTCTAGGCAGATCCTTCAGCTGAGCCTTGGTCTATCACTAAAACAGTGATGATAATACCTCACAGGAGTGTTAAGAATTATAAACAGAGAAAGAGTCTAGCCCAGTGCATGCTAGATGCTCAAGAAACAGAACTTCCCCTTTAGAGCACCAGAATCAAAGAATACTTAGTATATTAGTAAGCATGCATCTAAATTAAGATTATGCTAAATGTAGGGACCTAGTATTTACACTTGAAAACTCTTATTTACATGATGCTCAGTTATCATATTTCATTTTTTGTGTCACCTAGTAAATGTAAGAATGAGAAAACCAGTTATCTCTTGCTAACCCCTATGTCAAAACAATTATTTTAAAGGAACTGTTGGATACCTGGTTCTCTTATTTCCATACTTTATAACAAAACCTGTATATGAATGTTCTTGCATCATACCAAGAGCTCAGGCAACATTCTCTATAAGTATATGAATACCCTGCCCCGTCCCCCACTCAAACCTCCCTTTTCCTGCAGTCTCCCTTCAGCCAAAGTCAATTAGTAGAGATTTGCACACCAGGCTCATGAATCATGAATATGGAATTGAAATTAACATTTGCAAATAGGTCCCTAGGTTTCCACTGATCTTTCACCCTGGAAAAATCATTGAAGATTTTGTACTTTGTTTATTTAGATTTATGTTTAAAATATTGATTAATTTCACAAACTAATCAATATTTTAAATATTACAAACTGATTTTTGGATACATACATGATAACATACTCTGGAACAAAATAAGAGCACTATACATAACACAGAAAGACACAGTGACTGGAAAAGTAATTACAGAATTGTTTTGTTATTTTAAAGGGACATTGACTAATTTAATGAGTGGTTAAAGAATTGTAGAAATTGTCTCTTAATTTTGGTATCCCTGAAATTTAAAAAAACTCAATCATTAACCCTCAGTATACCATCAGGTTCCATGGATCCACTTTTAGCTTTTCAGTTCCTTTTCTGAGCAGTTCTATTTGTGTGAATTAACATATTATAGTTTTTATCCTTTTTTAGAAGTCTTTTAATAATAAAGAGAGAATTTACTTATTTGAAAAAAAGAATAAAATGAATTCCATTTTGTAATTACTAAATGGGTCTAATGGACCCTTTTATAAATCTAAGATACATTATGGCATCATAGTGACATTATTATTTTTCCTATATCTTAAAACAGTTTGCCATTTCATCACCCTAGGAATTACTTCATCATTACTCATCAATTACTCCCATTTATGCTAAGAAAAATGATGGAATGATCTAAAAGAATGATGCAATAATAAAACAAATTATCATGCTGAGCTTCGTTTTCTATATTGTCCAAAGTATTATGTCATCTCCAGAAAAATATATAAAAAGACTGAAAACACCATCTTTGTAACCTGTTTTTAGTTTTCGTTGAATACAGTTGAGAATTAAAATTTCTTTCATTTTCAGCCTATCTGGTATAAGCAAAGTAGGGAAAACTTTTTTGCCATTGTTAGAGAAATCAAAAGATAAATGCTGTGGAAGGCTAAAAAATGACAGCCCCAAGATATTCACTTCCTAATCCCTGGAATCTGTAAATATTACTGCACAGGACAAAAGTGTCAAAATTATCTTATGATATAGCAAAAGATATGATTAAGATAAAGGTTTTGAGAGGAGTTTATTCTAGATTCTTCATTTGGGCCCTAAGTACAATCACAGGTATCTTTTTAAGACAGAAGCAGAAGTTTTGAGAGAGAAGAGCAGGAATCAATGTGATCATGGAGGCATAGACTGGAATGGTGTGGCCATAAGCCAAGGAATGCCCACAGCCACCAGAAGCTGGAAGAGGCAAGAAATGGATCCCGAGATTCTCCGAAGGAATCAACTCTGCAAAAACCTTGATTTTAGGTGTCTGGCCTCCAGAAATGTGAGAGAAGAAATTTCTGTCATTTTAAGTCACCCAGTTTGTGGCAATTTGTTATGGCAGTTCTAGGAAATTAATACAAATGCAGAGACACACATTCTAGAGTCTAGACCATAAAACTCAAACTCCTAGTCTTCAGGAAAACACATCCTAGGTGAATTTTCTCAAACTCAAGAATCTGCCAGGTGTGATGGCTCATACCTGCAATCCCAGCACTTTGGGAAGTGTAGGTAAGAGGACTGTCTGAGTTCAGGGGTTTGAGACCAGCCTGAGCAACATGGCGAGATCTCGTCTCTATGACAAAGCAAAAAAATTTGTTGGGTGTGACTGCAGCTACTTGGAAGGTTGAGGTGGAATGATCACCTGAGCCCAGCAGGTTGAGGCTGCAGATGGCCACTGCACTCCAGCCTGGGTGACATTGAGACTCTGACTCAAAAAAAAAAAAAAAGAACCAGTGGGTAAAAAATATATTTCTAAAAATAAAAAGGAAATACAATATTCTCATAGAGCTAATCATTTCAACAGGAAGTAACTACAGTCTCTCAGCTTTTTATGTGAATCAAACATTACTTAATACAGAGGTTTACTATGCTTATATTCTTATTAAAATATTATATTTATTTATGTATCTATGAGACAGAGTCTCACTCTGTCTCCCAGGCTGGAGTGCAGTGGCACGTTCACAGCCACTGCAGCCTTGACCTGCTAGGCTCAAGTGATCCTTCCACCTCAGTCTTCCAAGTAGCTAGAACTATAGGTGCCAGTCACCACACCCGCCTAATTTTTGGAATTACTGTAGAGATGAGGTCTCACCATGTTGCCCAGGCTGATTTCAAACCCCTCGGCTCAGGCAATCCTCTCGAAAGCTGAGATTATAAGTATGAGCCACGGCAACCAGCTATATTCTTATTAAATTTTAAAAATATAATTATTTTACAATCCCTTTTATTCTTGCTTCTGTAAATTGTTCACAAAATGATTAAAAATATTTGCCTGTATATGTCTGTGTGTAGGAGGGTGTCTATTACACCTAGATGGTAACAGTGATTTTTAAAATGTTCTGCATGCAGCCATTCTCAGTCTTACAAGCTGGTCTGCACACATAATGGCAACACCATAATCACAGTTGAGAGTGGGAGCTGCAGTTCTCTCAAGTGCTCAAAGTGCTGGGCTTTTCAGGTGTCTATTCCACAGTGCTCTACAGAAGCCAATTGTAAAGCAAATTCTGGCCTATTCGCCACCTAAGAACTTTTGTGGACATAGCACCGTACAAAGCATAACAGAACTAAGATATTGTTTTTTTATTAAAAGAACAAAAATAAAGAAACTCTCCCACAGAATCTGACTGCCCTGGGGATTATCTTCTAGTAAAAATCTGGCCTAAAATATTATATTACAAATCTATAATTTATCAATAAGCACAATAGAATTTTAGAAAATGTTATCTTAATCTCATGCATGAACAAAACCCTGGTTCTAGTCACAAATGTCTACAACAGCTCCTCTTTGACCTAAGAGCTTAGGCTTTAAAAACATCCTCACTGTTCTCACATATAAGTGGAAGCTAAACAATGGGAAAACGTGGACATAAAGATGGAAGTAACTGACACTGAGGATTCCAAAAGGAGGCGAGGGTTGCAAATTCACCTACTGTGTACAATGTTCACTATCTGGGTAATAGGTATACCAGTAGGCAATATACTCATGTAACAAACATACATATACACCATTTGAATCTAAAATAAAACTTAAAAAATGGTCTCATATAACATCTACTTACAATTATGTCAATATTAGTGCCATGAGAAACTGTCATCCTCAGCCTATTAAAGATGTAAATATTTACTAAAATTTCATTAAGAATGTTTATATGTTATAAAATGTTTCTCCTTTAACTAGTCCCATGTTCTTTGAGGTTCTTCAAAGGCTAAAACTATGACATTTCTTATATAATATCCAATATGAAAGGGCATCCTTCTCCTAGTAGACTGTCCTCTACTAGGACAGAATTAAACCATAATCAGACCATTTTTCTGTTGAGGTCACCAGTACTATATCTTATAATAGGAATTATTAATATAAAAGGCTATAAAGGCATAACAATGCTCCTCTGGCAAATTTCTGTAAGACTAAAATCAAGGTTTAGTTTAAATCTTAATAAAATCCTGGTTACCTCCTAATGACTTTATTAATAGAAATCTGGAACCTCTCGTTATCAGCTACCAATGGCATTAATTTAAGCAGTTAATTAATAAAGACAACCCATTAAGTCTAATGGCATATACTCACACAACAATTACACAAACACAAGGACAACCGCAAACTTCTTTCTTAAACACTAAACAGTGAATTAACAACCACAATCAAGCATTTCCGCTTTATAAATTATTATATAAACATTCTGATGTTGTGGTTTACCCTGGACTAATGAGGCATTCTGATTGATTTCTAGTGTTACAGAGAAAGATGCAAAACTGAGTCATTAACACAGCATTCCCTTGTAAAAAAAGGCAAACCAAGATGATTAAAGCAATGTTGAAAGGACTGAAAACCCTGAAATTGGACATAATTTTTTGCTCTTTTATCTGTCTGCAAAGTCCATGTAATTCTTTACATGTGTTAGTTCATTTTAAAAATACTCCATGATGATTATTTTTCTCTTTAAGAAAATGCCAATCATTAAAACCAAGGAAACATGATACCAAACCATTTCGTACAGAGTTCAATCATAAAGAAAAAAAATAAGAGAAAAAATGTCAAGTTTCCAAGGTACTTTCTTTAAAATAAGCTTTTTAAAAAATAAACTAGATCTCCTTACTTTGATGAAACTGAAGTGAGAAACAGGCTTCAGTTCCATAAGAACCAAATCAGAGAATCAAAAATTTTAATGTAAAGAACACAGACTTGGTGTTAGAATAACAGAGTTTGGGGGCCAGTCTCTCAGACATTTACTTTGCTAGATCCTGAAAGATTAATAAAAAGGGTTCCAAACATCAAATAGTTGATAGTTTAGCAGTAAAGACTAAAATGTAAATAAATAATGTGAGAACTGTTCTAACAGGCACATGAACAAGGTTAACTGTATGGCAGTTAAGGAAGACATCACAGAAGAAGACATATCTGAGTGAGCACAAAAGAGGAATAAATGCAGCTCCTAATGGGGTTATGAGACTTAAATGACAGACTTAGAAGCTCTCAGACCAGTTAGCAATACATTAAATCATATTCCTTGCCCAGAGTTCAATTTCCCCAACTCACCGAGCATATGAATAGTCTATGCTGGCCTGATCAATCCGGTTCCTGAGGATTCCAATGTCAGCAGACACCATGTCATCTAAAGCCTGCAACTCCTTCTGGATTCGCTTTAGTTTCATGGTCTCCGCTTGAGTTCTTTTGGATCTAGAATACAAATACATAAACAAAATCATATACAAATGAAAAAGTAAGATACTGTGTATATTATTATAATTAATTTTTTACTTAGAAAAAATACAAAAATGAAATGAAATAGATGCTGATAACATTTGAACTTTTTATCCTTCTTTTTCCAAATTTTCTATTAGCACATATTTTCACAAACAAGGTAACAAGTCTTCAAAAAAAATTCCAATAGATAGTTCACTTGTAGATCTGTATTTCCATTCTGCTCCTGCTACTCCACATACACTAGACTCAAATAATAACAGTTTGCCAGATTTTTTCGGAAGTCTAAAAAGAAAATGTCACTGAATACTTGCTTACATTTACTTTTCACTATTCTCAGTCACTGCTTTATTGACTAAGCTTTCTTTCATGGCAGGTGAAAGAAAATGAAATCTCACCCATTTTCACTGGTCTGATACTCGCCTGACATCAAGAACAGATGTCAGCATTAAAAAACATTTCTTTATATGTCTAAAAACATCTTTTTAGCTTTAATTTTCTTAGGACCCAATTCACCAAACTTTTACTGCTTTGATTCTTGTTCTCTTAGGCAAAACTATAGGTCCTCAATTTTTGTGGGGCTCAAAAACCAAACCTCTCTTTTTCGACCTTGCTTGAAAGCATATCTAACCTCACCATCTCTTAGTACCCTCACCAGTTCCAAGTACAATACACACTTGAGAAATGGAACAGCTGGGTGTGGTGGCTCACGTCTGTAATCCCAGCACTTTGGGAGGTGGAGGCAAGAGGATTGCCAAGCCCAAGGGTTTGAGACCAGATTGAGCAATTTGGCGAGACCTTGCCTCTACAATAAATCAAAAAATTAGCTGGGTGTGCAGTGGCGCTCGCCTGTAGTTCCAGCTACTTGGAAGGCTGAGGTGGAAGGATCGCCTGAGCCCCGCAGGTTAAGGCAGTGGTGGCTATGAGCATGCCACTGCACTCCAGCCTGGGCGACAGAGTGAGACTACAACACACACACAAAAAAAGAAATGAAACAAATACAAAAGCAAACCTTTCATCATGATTTCACTCTTTTCAAATTTTTACACATTCTCAAGGGAGAAGAAAATGCCCCACATAAAACTGCTACATTATAATTTGAATTTTCTTGATTTCTGCTCCATCATGCATTTACCTTTCCTTTCCTACAAAAGCTCACTCACAAGTATAATTCTTTCACTTCAAGTACTTCACTGTCCATTTATTAGTAATCCAAACATGATGTATTTTCTTAGACTTCTGTCTGTATCAGCGCTTTCTGCCTTCAATCAAAAGCACTTAAGAAATGCTAAACCTGTAACTATTTTTGTAAAGTCCCCAGTAAACAGCCTCCTCACCTCTTCTAAAGTGAAGGCCACTAAAATGTTCCACATTTTTAAAATAATCACTTGTAGAAGGCTGGGTACAGTGGCTCATGCCTGTAATCCTACTACTTTGGGAGGCAATGGCAGAAGGACTGCTTGAGCCCAGGAATTGGAGACCAGCCTGGGGAACATAGCAAGCCCTTGTCTCTACAAAAAAATAATAAAAAAATTAGTTGGGCATGGTGGTGTATGCCTGTAGCCCCAGCTATTTGGGGGCTGAGGTGAAAGGATCACCTGAGCCCAGGAGGTTGAGACTGTGGTGGCTATGATCGTACCACTGTACTCCAGTTGCATACTTCCTGTGCTTTAAAAAAGATCAAGGTATACCAGTAGCAGAAAAAAATCATTTTAAAATTCATGTATCTCTTTGGCAGAAAAATTTCTCCTACCTCTGCTCCTGCTACTCCACATACACTAGACTCAAATAATAGTTTGCCAGATTTTTTTGAAAGTCTAAAAAGAAAATGTCACTGAATATACTTGCTTACAGTTAATTTTCACTATTCTCAGCCACTGCTTTATTGACTAAGCTTAGTGTACTAAGGCCACAGATTAGATAAAAACACAAACTAAAGGGGCATCAAGAGTGGTGGGGGATAGAAGACTGGTTCAAATGGGAACGCTACTGTTTAGGGTTGGTACAATACAGTAATGAGAAGGGGACAGACACGGCAGGTGAAAGAAAATGTAATCTCACAAAGTGCGCATAATGGTGACCCAAAGTCAGCAAGAAAATGTTAAATTATACCAGTATCTTCTACTAGTGGGTACAGGTTAAATTATTTAAGAAAAGTATGCACAGTAAACACAACTAAGATATGTCAAAGTATAAGCCACTTACGTGGAATAACCTTATTCTTCTACATGTCAGATGATTTAAGGCCTCTCCCACAACAAATTAAAACCTGCAATTGTTGCTAATTTACATATACTGATAGCTATTTACTGTTTCTCTTATGAATGTGTCGAAAACACTAATGCTGGTCCTTAAGTTTTAATTGCAATTGTATTTATGAATTTAATATGCTGCATGCTTAGAAAATCCTCCTTGCTAAATTAAAACTGGAATTTCAGTATCACTTATATAAAGCATAATTTGTTTAGTTAGCCTTAAAAGTAATGGTTGTAGAGAAAATATTAGTTTATTAGAACAGACACATGAAGACAAATGTAAAACATAACAGAATTGATGACTGTGGGTTATACACCTCTCCTGGTCCTGGTGCCTCACCTTTCTGCAATAGCTTTAGCCAAAAGAGCTTTCTTACGTTTATTTTTCTCTTCCATTAGCCGTTGCTCTTGTTGGAGGACTTCCCAACGAGATTTGTCTTGCCTAGGGAATAGAAAAGCATAAAAGTGAGTATATGACAGAGCTGCTACCCTATCCCACACCTTACCAGTCTCCCTTAAGTATAAAATCTAATCAGGAAGATTTATATAAATTTTCTTTCAAAAGTCCTCTTAAAAGAAACCCATCTGCAGCTCATTATTCTGTTCTAATAGGAAAAAAGACTAGATCTGAAGTAAAGAGGTTTACATAAATTGGACCTTTGAAATGCATTATATGTACATAATCTAGGAACCCACAAACTGGAAGCCAGAGTATTGTGGCATTTTTTTTTAAGAAGTACAAAGAAATTTGTGTAAGCTAATTATGTATTATATGCAAAATGGAGATAAAAATAAATTGGTCTGTAACTGATGTCATGTTATACCTTTAAGAGTTTATTGCATACATTTTCTTTCAATTGCTCACTTTTTTCCAACTCTTTTAAACAAAGTAAAAGACTATGAGCTAAGACTTGAATGCTGGGCTGAAGAAAAACTTCAAAGATCTGAAAACACACAGTCTTTCACTCTGTGCAAGTCTGAAAGAAATATTAAAATTTCCCATAAAGTCATGAACTTGATGTCATCTCAAATTAAGCAAAGCAATGGCAAAGCTATTTATTCCTAGTACCATCATTTCTTTTTTTTTCCAATTCAAGCAAGTAACTTTATAAAAAAGAGCGCATACAAACAGCTTGAAAAAGAAGGAAAAACCCATTCAATCTGTCCTTGTTAACTATCATGTTAGGGGAAAGCATGAACGCAGTCCCCCACTATCACAAATTATGCAGTCGAGTTTCCCACATTTGGGGAAATCACAGGGGTCAGCACATCTGGAGTGCAGTGGGTGAGCCACACCCTGGGAAAAACACCTTCGTGAGCATGGTATCTCCCCTGCCAGGTAAGTATAATACTGTCATTTCTTACAGTCTCACAAGTCCCTACTCCCAAACTTAGTAACCACTTCCAAAGCTTTCCTCTCCACTCCTACAACTTTCACCTCAGCACACCGGTCATTTCTCATATGCACCTCTGCAAATATCATCTCACCAGCACCTCATTTCAGCTTACCCAGTACTCTCTCCCAAACAGTCTGCAACACTGACACCTCGAATTTCTCTAACCACTATTTTGACTGGGGACTTTCTCCCTCAGAGGTTTTGGTGATATCTTGACACATCAGTGAACTCACTAGACAGGCAACTCATTTCTTTTTCTATTCGCTGGCTCATCCTTTGCCTCTCCCAGAGAAGTGTGATGTCATATCTGCATTTTCTAGGACACAGCTTTCCTTTCTCCTTACATGCTCAGAATCTCTCCTTTTCCTCAGATTACATGTCTTTCATAAAGACATGGTTCCTCAAATTGCATGTCTTCCATAAAGATACTCCAACATATCTAAAAATAATTTTCCTAATGACATCCTAATTGTCCAGTTCACACTCCCACTTGTCTCAGCCTTTGCTGATAAACTACACTTGAAGACATTTAAATGTATGCACTTATTCAATGTTAATTTCATAATTCATGTGGTTTTATATTGCCTATCAAAATGATTTCTTAGTTGTAAACCCCTAGTGGGCAGAAAACATTTTATGTATTTACTTGAGTTGGAGTCTCACTCTGTCACCCATGCTGGAGTGCAGTGGCATGCTGCTCACGGCCACTGCAGCCTTGACCTGCTGGGCTCAGGTAATCCTTCCACCTCAGCCTTCCAAGTAGCTGGAACTACAGGTGTATGCCACCATGCCCAGCTAATTTTTTGATTTATTGTAGAGATGAGGTCTCTCCATGTTGCCCAGGCTGGTCTCAAATTCACGGGCTCAGGCAATCCTCTTGCATCAGCCTCCCAAAGTGCTAGGATTACAGGCATGAGCCACCATGCCCGGCTATTTTCTTTTTTATTATTAGACAATTATGAGCTAAGATGTGAATGTTGGGTTTAAGAAAAACTTCAAAGACCTGAAAACATGTATTATCTTCCAATTTTATAAGTACAAAGCAACAAACATTTTAAACTCACAGTATAGAATCTGAATCAGCAGAGCTCAGAAAAATATCTGAGATTAGAAAGAAGATAATTTGAAAGACAGAAAAGAGAAAACAGAAACAAATGCCATCCTTTCTCCTCTATTAGTGATAACTCAGGAGGAAACAAAAAAATAAGAATACATACTAAAATATAAGCTATCAAAAAATTCTATAAAAAATTTCTAAAAAACTAAGCCATAAAAATTCTAAAAATTCACATCATAGAAAGGCAATTTCCACAAGAGTGTGGATAAACTAAATTATGCAAGTCATTTCTAATACAAGACATCAAAGAAATAATAAAAATAAATCTAACGATGCAACTGAATTATATAGTCCTTTCAATTTCCTACACTCTCTCCTTTGTCCACCCCCTCACATCTCTATGCAAGTACCCTCTTCTGGGCCACAGCAGTAGTCTGGAAGCTGAAGAATGGGGTCTGTTTGGGGAGAGGTACTATGTACATAAGAACTGCTTCTGGTTAGTGTGACGGACACAGACTTTGGATCCAGATGGGCTTAAATGTAAATCTCTACTATCTACTAGCTGTGTATTAGCTTTAGGAAGATAATATCTTCTGAGTCCCAGACAATTCATCTATAAAGTGAGAATGATAAAATACTGTAGGCTGTTATGAAGACTAAGTGATACAAAACATATAAAATGCTAAACAGTGCCTGGCATGTTTAATGTACCTAGGTGGTAGCTATTTTTCAATAGTTTATTCATCACATTTTCTAGGATTGAATATAAAACAGAGAAAATGTTAAAATAAACATTTCCTCAAAGCCAAATGGGAAAAAAAATGTAAAACAAAAAGTCTCATGGATACATAGACTTACTAACAATTCCACTTTCTTTTTCTCCAATTTACAATCTGACTTTGGAGGAAGAACCTCAGTATTTTTGTGACCATCATGGGAATTCTCATGTCCTGGTTCCCTTGGTTGACTTTCAATAGTCTTTGGATTTCCGTCACCAACAGGAGAAGTGAGAGGAAGAATAGGGGAAGAAAAATGTGGTTTCTGAGTGTTAAGTCTCTGTTTAGGTGCAGAAAGCAGCTGCTCTGGAGGTAAAGAGGTTGATCCATCTTGAAGCCCAAGTTTTTGGCTTTGTTCCTGAAGGGCTTTTTCTCGCTGAAGTTGCTGTCGACTTTTCTTTAAGGGGATACGTCGCTGTGGTTCAAATGTATCTATAAGAAAAGAGAATGGAAGAAAATTCCTTTGTGTGAGAGGGTAATAAATTACAATTTCTCTAGGAAAATAAAACATTAAGCTTTCATAACTCTCCAAGTTCCCCTAGCCCATTCTCTATCATGAAAGCACAGGGAAAAACACCCATCTTCCTGTGGAGCTCCAATAGTCCTCAGATCATATGGTTAATATTCAATAAAAACAATCCCAGATCTTAATTTATCTTCAGAGAAAGTCCGTTTGTCTGTGAGTGAGTCCTTAGGATCCTAAGTAAGTTTGCTTTTCCAACTTGATTTGATAATTATCAAAAGAGTCAACTAATTTTGATCAAACTAGGGAAATGACTGTGTTCTCTGTCAAATTTGTTTTATGGTTCTGTCTGTTGTGAAACAAAATGATGGCTGAATCTTCAAATGGGACTCTTCTCTCTTAAATTTTAACAGCATTTAGGGCAATTTTAAACATATTTAGGTGCCATAACAGAAATGTAATTGAGAAAATTCTCTTATTTCTAGGAATGTTAGTTAATCCTAAATCTTCTTTCACCTAGCAGAACAACCCAATGTTGTGTTCTCCAAAGTCTAGTTAGGCTCTGATCAATGCATTTAAACTAATCTTAATAGTAGTCTGAGCAAAGCAATAGAGGAAGATGAAACAACTGGGGACATTTTTTTTAAAAGTATAAACGAAATACTACTACTTCTATTGTACTTTTTTGCACTGTCCATGCCAGTGTTAACCTCTCAGGGCAGACAACTGTAGAATGTGTCTCACATTCAAACTATTTTTAATATGCTCAATAAACAGCATTCTCTACAAAATGTCTGGGAAATGAAATTATGATGAGTCCTTGTAAATGATGAATAACTTATCAACAGGACTTAAATTCTGCATATTGACCTTTGAAGGAACACAAGCTTATTATTCTTTTTTACATTTTTTAAACCTTTTTATTTTGAAATAATTATAGACTTAAAGGAAGTTGCAAAGATAGTCCCATGAAGCAGTCAACCAGTTTCCCACAATGATAGTATCTTATATAGTTTTAGTACAGTGTCAAAACCAGGAATACAACACTAGTACGATGTATGTGTATAAATTTATGTCATTTGCTGAATTATATTGCAAGTTCATGTTAAGTAAACAAGCTCCCAAACTAATTTCCAGAACAGCGGTACCATTTTACATGCACATTAGCAAGGTATAAGGGATCTGGGTCTTCTGCATTCTCTTCAGCATTTGGACTTTTCGCTATTTTTAAACTTTAGTTCTTCCAATAGCTATTTAATGGCATCTCACTGTGGTTCAAACTTATTATTTAAATTGCCAAACAAATAGCCCCATTACAAAGTGGGCAAAAGATATGAACAGACGCTTCTCAAAAGAAGACATACAAGCAGCCAACAGATACATGAAAAAATATTCAGCCTCACTAGTCATCAAAGAAATGCAAATTAAAACCACACTGAAATACCACCTAACTCAAGTCAGGATAGCCATCATCAATAACTCAAAAAAACACCAACAGATGATGGAGAGGATGCAGCGAAAAGGGAACACTTCTACACTGTTGGTGGAAGTGTAAACTAGTACAACCTCTGTGGAAAAGTGTGGTGACTCCTAAAAGATCTAAAAATTGGCCTTCCATATGACCCTACAATCCTCCTTCTGGGAATATACCTGGAGGAACTCAAGTCACTATGAAAAAGATACCTGCACATGCATGTTTATTGCAGCATTATTCACAATAGCAAAATCAGGGAACCAACTGTGCTGCCCAATGAAAGAGGATTGAACACAATGAAATACCACATAGCCATAAAGAAGGACAAAGTTATGAACTTCACATCAACTCGGATGGACTTAGAATCTATATTATTGAGTGATCTTTCACAGAAACAAGGAACTGAGTACCACATGTTCTCACTCATAAGCAGACCTTGAACAATGATAATACTATAAAAAAGGGATTGGCAGTAGTAGGAAACTGCCAGGGGAGGGGGGTACACCTCATCAACAAGGGTACCTGCATAATGAACATTTATATACCTGACTGAATCGTATACCACATCTTTAAAATAAAAAGTTTAAAAATTTAAAAAAAAATTGCCCAAGGTACAGTTAAAAGCCCTATAGTCACAGTCCCAGTTTTGCTTGTCTAGCTCAGTGACTCCAGGGGAATCAGTTAATTACTCAAAACCTCAGTTTTCTCATTTGTCAAACTGGTTAAAAATTACCTGCTTTACTTAATGCAGGAAGTTGGTGTAAGAATTAAATATGTATAGAACATTTTTTAAAAAAGATACAAGTATTATAAAAGCAAATGTTATTGATGATTTTAGTCAGAAATACAAAGTATCCTCCCGTATTTTGGAACAGAAACTTATTCTTGACTACTGATTCTCACACCATTGGAAAATGTCTGAACACTCAGCCGAACGCATTAGCTTAATCAACAGTCTCTCTGAAATTAAGTTACTGAAGCTTCTATTTTATTTTGCATTTTTTCAGAACCTACCTATAAGATTGAAAATGTTAATTTTTTTCATTCTCAAACAATAAACAAATCAGGCTACTCACAAACAGAACATAACTGTTTGCCATACTGTGTACTGCAGGTAGCAAATATCAAGAAGATTGTGGTAAACTGAGGAGTCTAAGTCTGGTAAAAAGGGGTGATTTATAGTCTCCTATTGTCAACTGTAGTCATTAAAATATTTAGATTAGTGGAGTCAGACACTATGATTTTTCAGGATTAAAATACAAATTTTTATATAAAATATTTTGATTTTTAGATGTAGGAAACTGTATGAATCAGGAAAACCTAGACTATGCTGCGGGTGAAATTTTAGTATTTTTAAACTGCAAAGGTTTATTACTCATCGATGCCATATGCCAACTAAAGGCCAATGGGGATTCTGCTGATTCGTCTTTCAGGGTTCCAGGCTGACTGTGCAGGCATCATTGAGTGTTGCTAGCCACCGTGATATGGGGAGGATAGCGAGCTCAGGAAAGTTTTGCTACAACAATTAATTGCTCTGACCAGCAGTGACATAACACTTCTGCTCCCAATTCAGTGGTTTGACTAGTACCCGGACCTCCACTAAACGAGTAAAAGGCATATGATGGTCTAGGAAACAGCACTAATGAATACCACCACTATTAACATATAAAAAAAATTTAAAATTGGAGAAAGAGAGAGAAAGTAAAATTAATACATTTGGGGGGTTAATAAGCCAAAAAGCCATCAGTTTGTGATTTCTGCTCCACATTCTTTAAGTCCTGCTTACTCCACCACCAAAAAAGATTTTAATCATGTGCTGATCGTTCCCTTCCTTCTATAATAACCATATTGTATCTACAAATATTTCTAAAAAGTATTCACTTTTATTTAGTTAACTTCGTGAAAAGGGTTTCTTGCCATGCATAATTTTTTTTTTACTTCATATAATATTGCCAATAGTCATCCACATTGTTCATGCTGATGTAGTCATTCATTCCACTGTGTGAATACACCAGAATCTGACGACCTTCTCCTACTGATGGACATTCAGGTTGGTTATAGGATTTTGCTTCTGTGAATTTTCACAGTTATGTCTCTTTTTTTTTTTTTTTAAACATGTTCAAGAATTTACTTTGGCTATTATCTAAAGACTGTTGGACCATAAAGTATAACCAGGAGAAATGTCAAACTGCTTTCCTAAGGGAATCATCCCCTCTAGCAGTTATTAGCTTCTGTGGATGCATTTTATTTTCACAATATGATATTGACAGGCGTTTTAATTTTTGCCAATCAAATGAATGTAAAATGGTATCTCACTGTGCTCTTGATTTTTAATTTTCTGCTCTTTGGTGGTAAGGAACATCTCTTCACTCTTCCTTTTCTACGATATTCTATTCATATCTTTCATCAACTTCTCTTTTGGCTTGTATTTTTTGTGTTTCAGCAGCAGAAAATTAGAAAACATGATTAAAAACAAGATATTTCAATATCAGAAGTTATCACTTACTAGAAACAAATCTAACAAAAAGATATTTAAGACCTCTACAGGGAAGACTCCCAAATTTATTAAGAGACATTAAAGAAGACCTAAATAAATGGAAATATATCCCATGTTGGTGGTATGTTAATAACATAAAGGTAAAATTGATTTAAAGATTCAATGCAATTACAATAAAAATTTGTTTTCCATGAAATTTGATAAAAATTTTAAAAATTATGTAAGAAAAGATTCAAGAATGGCAATAAAACATCTAAAGAAGAAGAGCAAAAAGAACAAACTCCTAATATTAGGAATATTACGGAGCTTAAGACAGTGTGGTATTGGTACAGGAACAGACAAAATGACCAATGCAATAGAACAAATAACCTAGAAATTGATTTATACATGTAAGAAGCATTGGTATATGACAGAGGTAGGGTGTAAAATCAACAACAAAAGGTGGGATTGTTAAATAAATAAACCTATCTGTATAGGAAAGACAAAATCACATCCACACCATACAAAAATAAAAATTCTCCCACCTTTGGTTGTTTTTTTTAAAAAGAGTCTTATTAGAGTACAATGGTGTGATCATAGCTCACTGCAGCCTCAAGCTCCTGGGTTCGAGTGATCCTCCCACTTCAATCTCCTGAGCAGCTGGGACTACAGGTGAGTAGCTGGGATTACAGGTATGCACCACCACACTCAGCTAATTTTTAATTTTTTTGTAGTGATGGGGTTTTGCTATGTTGTCCAAGCTAGACTTGAACATATAGGCTCAAGTGATCCTCCTGTCTCAGCTTCCCAAAGTGCTGGGGTTACAGGTGTTGAGCCATCGTGCCCAGCCCAAAAATTCTCAATAGAAAACAAAAAGTAGTATATTTTAGATATTATAGTAGGAGACTGATTTCTAAAGGCACAGAAATATTGGCTATTAAAAAATGACTGATGAATCTGAATATATTAAAATTACTTTGTTCATCAAACGTGAAAGTGAAAAAACAGGTTACAAACTGGAAGAAGATATTCATAGTATAAATGTGAAAGAACTACTAAGAATAAATAACTCTTTATGAATAGTTTCTTTAATTAGAAACTGACAGTGGCTGCACTGTTTTCTCACTTTCATTTTTTCATTATTAAATTCATCACATATCAAATATATGTATGTATGTGTCACACACACACTCTTCCAATCTGTACAGATTATTTTTAAAAAGTTTAAGAAATAAAAAATGAATGTAGTATATAAAATTGCTGTTTAAGGATAGACACAAACACCCCTCTTTTGGAAGACACAAGAGAACTGCATTTTCTCCCCCCCAAGTCATATGACATGCTTTTGGAAAATGAAACAAGTAGGAGTGACACATGTCATTTACTGGTAAAAGTATTTAATTGCCAATATTTAATCTTCAATCTTCTTTTCTTCCTGCTATGGTGAAAAAAGGTGGTGTAGAGTAACTGTGAAGTAGTCACCTAGAAACGTATGCTACATATGAAACTAGAGTGAAAAATACACCTTTTTTTTTTTTTTTTTTCCGAGTTGGAGTCTCACTCAGTCGCCCAGACTGGTGTGCAGTGGCCACTCCCGGCCACCGCAGCCTCGACCTGCTGGGCCCCGGTGATCTGTCCGCCTCAGCCTTCCGAGTAGCCGGAATTACAGGCGCGCGCTACCACGCCCGGCCAATTTTTTTTGATTTATTGTAGAGATGAGGTTTCACCTGCCCAGGCGGGTCTCGAACCCGCAGGCTCAGGCAATCCACTCACCTCAGCCTCCCAAGGCGCG
>CAUYQG010032347.1:0-18719 GCA_963574415.1 Tarsius wallacei
GTTCCCTTTTTGCCACACCCTCTCCAGCAACTGTTATTTTTTGAGTTATTGATAATTGCCATTCTGACTGGAGTTAGGTGGTATCTCAGTGTGGTTTTGATTTGCATCTCCCTGATGATTAGTGAGGTTGAACACTTCTTCGTGTGTCTGTTGGCTGCTCGGATGTCTTCCTTTGAGAAGTGTCTGTTCATATCCTTTGCCCATTTTATAATGGGGTTGTTTGTTTTTTTCTTTTCTGTGCATTTGAGTTCCCTGTAGATCCAGGATGTTAAGCCCTTATCACACTAAGACTGAAGCAAAGCAAGATGAGTCTTAACCAGTGAAACAAATTCCATATTTGGAAGACTGACTATTGCATTACTTTGGGGACATAAAGTATTCATTCCTTTGGTTTTGAATTAATATTAGGGTCCAATTCAGTTAGAAAACAATGATCTTTAACCAGATGTTTTTAGGCAAATGACTTGCATCAGCTTATCCATATTCCCCATGGGACCATAGTCACAAGAATATCATTAGTACTCATCTGTCAAGATCATTTAGTACAGTCTTAACTAACATGTCATCCTTTTGTAGAGCTGTCTTTTCAGTGGCTGAATAACTACTTCTTTGTACTCCATGTTATTCCTCTTTCTTCTCTTGATTCTCTAGGTCACTTTTCTTTCTCTTTCTGTTTCTTCCTTCCTTCCTTCCTTCTTTCCTTCCTTCCTTCCTTCCTTTCTCAAAGTGCTAAATACTCTGCTCTTATTATTTTGTGAAAAGATTTTCAGAACCTTTTAAAAACTGCATGGATGACCCATTAACCATGAAGTTGCCCTGCTGGCTGCATGTAGAAAGCGAGTAACAGATATAAAAAGAGAACAAACAACACTTTTGCGTCTTTCATATTTCTGGATGTAAAATCTTGACCCCTAAGGAGACAAAGCAGAAGAAATTAGGCAGATTATGTATAACAGATCATACATACTTTCTAATATTATTTCCAAATTATGACATAACATAGTCATTGACTTTCAACTGTTTGAATAACATTTACAAACAAAAATTATCTCTTCTGTTATGACAGAGCACTAGACCTTATTCTTCCTATCTAGCTATAATTTTGTTAACCTTAGCAAATATCCTCTGAATTCCTGATACTCCCATACCCTTCCCAGTCATTAGTATTTTATTTATTTATTTATTATTTCTAAGAGATCAAATTGTGTTAACTCCCAAATGTGAGTTAGAACATGCAATTTTTAACTTTTTGATCAAGGCTTATTCCATTTTGTCCTCTAATTCCCTTTCTGTTTCCTCAAATGATAATATTTTATTCTTTTTTATGGCTGAATAGTATCCTATTGTGCATATATACCACATTTTTCTAATCCATACTTCTGCTCTTGGACACCTGGGTTGATTCTATTGACTATTGTAAAGAGTGTTGCAATAAACATGAGTACAAATGTCTCCTCAGTGTAAACTGAAAATAATGACTTCCTTACAAAAAGTAGAGTATGGAAAAGGAAAGGGAGGAGCAAGTTTCTCTTCAATACACTGATTTCCTTTCCTTTGAATAAATAAATGCCCAGTAGTAAGATTGCTGTTCTAAATTACACCTGCCTGAGAAAACTTGCCTAATTACATCTAAACTATGTTAACAATGCCTGCCTCAGAACTACCATATGATCCAGCAATTTTAAATAGCTAGGAGGGTGATATTGTATGTTCCCTACAAAAAGAAATGCTAAATGCTTGAGATGATGAAAATGCAGATTACCTTTCTGACCACTATATGTTACATGTATGAAAACATCAGTATGTAGCCCATGAATATTTATATGTCCATATATATGTCAACTAAAAGTTAAAATAAAATAAAATAAATCAAGTCAGTAGTTATGTGATGGTTCGTATCAGTAATCATCCAAACTTATCCGCTCATTGCAGTCTTCTTTTTCTTCAAATGTAAACCTCAAAGACACCAAAACAATAAAATATATGTATTGTGATATTATATGTAATAGTACACCATCAAGTTTAATAACTTTTACTTTTTATTATAATTTTATCTGTTTAAAAGCATATCATGAGATTCAAATAGCTCTCCTTTTTTCTTTTAATAAACTTTATTATTTAGAGAAGTTTCAAATTCACAGAAAAATTGAGATAATAGTATATACGATTTTCATAAACACTAGACTCAGTTTCCCTTATGATTAACATCTTGCATTAGTATAGTACTTGTATTACAACTAATGAACCAATATTAATACAATATTATTAACTGGGGTCTGTACTTTTATTCAGTTTCTTTTAGCTTTTTCCTGATGTCCTATTTCTTTTTTAGTGTCCCACCTCGCATAGCATTTTACGTTTAGTTACCGTATGTCCTTAGTCTCCTTTTGGCTGTGACAGTTTCTTAGACTTTCCCCTGTCTAAAGGTATTCATGATTATGAGGATACTGGTCAGGTGTCTTGTAAAACATACCTCTATTGGGAATTGTGTGATGGTTGTTTCATGATTAGAAGGGAATTATTAGTTTTGGGGAGAAAGACCACAGACGTGAAGTACAGTCATCATTCAGTATACAATGGGGAGTTGGTCCCAGGACTCTGGTGAATTCTCTCTATCTCCTCTCTCACACTCCTTAGCACTTCCTTACCTTTTGGCACTTAAAGATGTTCCAAGGTCATTTTGTGTATACCTAGTGCTAGTCCTAGCAACAACCATTTTTCCAAGTAGCCCTAATTCTGCTTTCTTCAATCACCAACTTATTTTTTAAAGACATATCCCAGGTTTATTCATGAAGATATAATTTGTTTTTACTGTTGTGTAGTCTTCTATTTTATAAATATGTGATATTGTATATATTCCTTTTTCCTGTAATGTTTAGGTATCAAAAATGTTTGTGAGAACCAATATTTGATAAATATTCCTGAAAATGAGATTTTGAGTACATGCAAAATTTCTCCAAGTTATAAATCTAGGGCAGATATTACTGAGCCATGAGATCTGACCATTTTAAACTCTACTAGAAAGCATCTCATTGAATGGTAAAACGGTTATGTTAATATGCCCTCCTATTATCAGAGTCTTAGTTTACCCTTATGACTCCTTGGTACTTTTAGACTTTTTCTTTCAACTTGATATGTGAAATGTACTTCTCATTTTATTTAATTGTTCAATTGTTTAATTGTGGTTGTTAAGCGTTTATGCATATGTATTTCAACCATTTCCATTTTCCTTCTGTAAAGTTGCTTGTTCATTTTCATAGAAGTTTTCTTCAATTAGTTGTTCTTTTTGATATATATCTCTTAGCATATATGTTGTAAAGCACTTTTTTCTGTTACTTTTATTTTTGTTTTATAGTATTTTTGGAAAATTATAATTTTAATAAAGTAAGATTTAACAAGCTGCTTTTTTTCAAGGTAGTATGATTCTTTTTCTTGAGGGTGAGGGAGAAAATATATGTTTAGAAAATATTTTTCTCTTTCAAGGAGATCATAAAATGTATCTAGATTTTTAACAAAAGTTATAAGCCATGGTTTAAAATGCAGATAATTGAAACATCTAGAACTTATTACTATATGTGATATGAGGATTGAATTTTATTTTTTTCAATATTGAAGTCAGTTTTCCTCAATAGTATATATTTCATAGTTGATTTTTTCCCTTATTTATTTGCATGCCGATTTGTGTATACAAATTCCTTTAGACAAATTTATCTGTTTGGAAACATTTCACTATGCTACATTGGTTAATTTGTCTATTGTTCCAATACAGCAATTTTAATTACTCTAACATAAAATAAGTCCTGATTTTTTCCACTCCAATTATCTTGCCTTTTTCTAGCTCTTCCCTTTGGTTTTTAGAATCAATTTGCTAAGTACTATTAAATTATGTGTGTGGGGGTTGATTGTAACTGACACATAAAGTTTAAATGAAAATGTTTTTCTTACAATATTGCATTGTATCAGCTTTTTTTTGACTGCATAACAAATTATCAGTAACATGGTAGCTCAAAACAACACTCATTGATCAGCTCACAGTCCTGTAAGTCAGAAATCCAGCATTGTATAATATATGACATCAGGGAAACTATGGGGGGGGCGATGGGATTAATGGTGATAAATATCTGTCTGGGGATGGGGAGACACCTCTTATCATCAAGGGTGCCTGAATGAAGCATTTTTGTGTGCTTAACCCCTAACTGTACCCCATAATACCATTAAAAAAAAAAAGAACATGAGGGGGAAAGTCAATTTTGTAAAGCAAAGTTTTGCATACATGAAACCTTGGAGAAAATACATATATTTATTTACATCAGTTCTTAATCTTTTTGTGAAATGTGATAGACCCATTAGGGAAAGTAATAAAAGATAGGAAAACTTTCCCTGTTGACTATAAAATGAATGCATATATAAACTTTTAGTGTTTTACAACCAATATCTTTGAGATCATACACACTCTGAAGTCCAACAAGGAGTCACAGGGTCAGAATTTATGACTTTTTTATGCACTGGAACTCCATTAGTATTAATACATCTATAATGGAATATGATTCTACAATATGAAATAAAAATACTTGTGAAAAATGTACAATGCTGAATAATTTCTCAAAAATGTACATAAAACATTTAGATACAAAACAAATTTGACATTTAAATGTGGAACATATGTTGGTTTGGTATAAGGAACATCAAATTGTACTAAAATCTTTAAAAGGGGAGACTGCTTCAGGAGAATAACTTTTACTTTGAAATTGGGTGTGAAGGAAAGTGAAATGTTTGCTAAATAATAATAATTATATATTAAGGAAAATATATAGGGATATTTTAAGTAGCATCTAAAACATGTATATCAGATTTTAATATATTTATCAGAGAATAAGATAGATCTCTTAATTCTACTTTAAGGTTATTCCAGTAGCATAACTAATTTATAGATTAATGGAGATTATTGAACTTAATAGAAATAGAAAATAGATATCAATAACAGTCTTTGTAGACATGTGTGTTTCTCCCTACAAATTTACCTGTACCAATTAGTTATTTTAATATAAAATTTGTTGCTCAGATTAAACTGTACCAAAAATGTATTTCTTTCTGAATTGGCAGTCATTTATGGTTGCTTGTGGTTTGCCAGGAACTCTAGCAGCCAATGAGAATGGAGTATCAAAAAAGACAGTCCTTGTTCTTCTTTCATGGAACTTGTATGGAGTTTCCCTATTGAAAGTGGTGATGTGATCCTACTTAACCTTTCCAACCTTTTATTGCATCACTTCACCATCATTCTCAAGACTTCACATACACTAGCCTTCTTTTAGGTCTTGCCTTTTGACCTTTTATACTTGGTGTTCTTTGGGAACACCTCTTTTTATACTGATCGCCATCCCAACATCTACTCATAACCCCAGTCTCCTCTAACTGATTACAGTAATTTTTAGTTCTCATTTATGTTTTTTGCTCAAGGCTATTAGAACTTTTGTAGTTTCTTATACTATTTTTAGTATTCTTAATGCTTCAAAATATTTACTCAAATTCTATATTGTTTTACCAAACTCTATGATCCATAATGACATGAATTTCAAGGCTCAGTAAAATTCCCAGAACATAGTAGATAGATGATAAAGAGTTAAAGAATAAATGGAGGTCAGGCATGATGGCTCATGTTAGTAATTCCAGCACTTTGGGAGGCTGAGGCGAGACAGTTGCTTGAGATCAGGAGATCAAGACCAGCCTGAGCAACAAAGCAAGACTCCCATTTCTATAAAATATGTAAGAATTATCCAGGTGTTGTTGCATGCTCCTGTAGTCCCAGCTACTTGGAAGGCTGAGGCAGAAGGATGGCCTGAGTCTAGCAGTTTGAGGCTGTAGTGTGTCGAGATCATGCCATTGCACTCCAGTCTGGATGGCAGAGTGAAACCCTGTCTCAAAAAACAAAATAAAATAAAAAACAAATAAAAAATGATTTGGATTAAAAAATGATTAATGTATCACTTAGGGATTATAATTTGTGGGAGCTTTAAGTGCTGTGTCAAAGGGTAAGACCTATGAAGAAAATGCAAAGGTATGTTGCTGATGGTAGACAATGCTGTCACTACAAGCAAAAAACAGTGTAGTGCTTCTTATTGGAAGTCATAGAAAATGTGTTTGCTTGAGAACTTCAGTTCATCCACCCATCCCTATACGTATCCAACCATTCATTAATCATACTTTTTTAATCAAATGTATTGAATGTCCAATAAAGAGTTAGACAATGTTCTGTATTTCTTTTTTCATAAGATTCTCTGGCATACAACACAGTGACTGATATATGGTAGGAACTAAACGTATTGAAGTGAATTAATGAATTCACAGAATTAGAGCCACAGAAATGAATAAAAATAATAAATTCTAAGTTAAGGATAAAGCATCCCAAAGTTATATTTTTTCCAAATACGAATGTTTTGACCCAAACAATCCATGTTGAATATTTATATTGCATAAAGAGGCTGATGTTTTTCGAAATTATGCTTTGTTTTTTCTTCATTGAATATTTTCATTAGGTGATTTATTTATGAGCTCAAATACATTGAAAATATGTGCAAATAAGAGGCAACATAGAATCCCACATTTACAAACAGTTTAAATCAAAACAGAAAAACAATCATGTGTTTCTTTCCAATTATACCTTAATTTGATATACAAATTAGTATGGCTTCTGTCCCTATCTAAATTTTACTTGATGATTTGCTAATTCATTGTATTGTTGTAACCAAGTCATGAGAAAATAGATTGCCCGCACAGCAAAAGGTCAAATTCTGAGTTCTTTAATAGCTGGCGGTTAAGAAGGGACTTGTACCACCCAAATCTCTAGAACCCAGTAAAACTTTCAGAGGTTTTTTATAATCAAACTGAGGAATTACAGAGAGAGAACATCTGGTTTTGTGTTAGGCAAGGATGGGCAGGGGTACAACTCAGATAAAGGAGGGCACTGGGAGGGTACAGGGCTGTGGGAGTTGATTGCACGCAAACTTTAAAAATATTGCATCAGCCACACAGGGGTTTAAGAAAACAAAATGGAGTTCTATAACAAATGGAGTTTTAATAATTTTGAAACTAAAATCACTAATATTAAACCTCAAACATTTTGAACAGTGCAAACACATCAAACACTTCAGTATATCACACAGACACACACACTTACAAATAAAATTATAGTAAGATCTTGTTATAATTCCTAATATTTTATTAACAAACATTGAAAGTGAGTTGACTCATAATACTCCAAGGTAATCCATAATTTTAATGTAAAATGTTCTTTAATATTTTTCCTAATTACATGCTTGATTTTATTCCAGCAAACTGACCTTATTTTTCTTTTATCTTTTTTATATACAAGGGATGAAAACCTAAATTAATATCAATGATCTCTTTTTATAGAAGAGGAAATAAAACCTCAAATAACCTCTACAAAAATAAGCTAATTATCATCTTCAAACAACATGTTAATGTAAAAAATTAGTTGAAATTTACTGAGTTTCAGACATAGTTTATAAAGGAAAATTGTAGGCAAATTCTGACTACATATGGATTACATGAATTTTTTTGATTATCTTTGAATCGTTCACGTAACAATACTGTTTTTCTCATTTATTAAGAGTGTTACATACAAGAATTATGTGAAAATAGGCCGGGATCAGTGGCTCAGCCTATAATCCCAGCGCTTTGGGAGGCCTAGGTGAGTGGATTGCCTGAGCCCAAGGGTTCGAAACCCGCGCAGGTAACTTGGTCTTGAACCCTCGGGCTCAGGCAATCCACTCACCTAGGTCCCCCAAATCGCTGGGATTACAGGCGGAGGCACTGAGCCCGGCCTATTTTCACATATTTTCTACAATAAATAAAAAATTAGCCTGGCGTGGTAGTGCATGCCTGTAGTTCTGGCTACTTGGAAGGCTGAGGCGGAAGGATCGCTGGAGTCCGGCAGATAGAGGCTGCAGTTGCCAGGAGTGTGCCACTGCACTCTAGTTGGTACAACGGAGTGAGATTCCAACTCAAAAAAAAAAAAGAATTATATGAAAATAAATCAATAATTTGTGTACATTAAACAGTTGAGATAATAACTTCAATACGTGATTTAAAAATCATTTTATGTCATATGATCTAAATTTTCAAAGAAATAAGAAGTATTGCTCAACAGGAATAATTTTTTAAAATGTATTATTTTTTAGAGAAACCAATTTATTTAAAAGAGTAAAAGTCATACACAACAGGTAATGATGTGTCTTTATAAATGGCTGCATCTATTAAAAAAATAATTTGGCCCAAGTCACATGTAATTTTTATGTCAATCCTTATAACATTGGTCAAGGTTCCAGGATATGTCTGCCATACCAAAATACCTTTGTGGCAAATGGGATTATTTTGAGCAACAGACCTTTAAGAACAAGCAGATGCAGGAAATGCTCTTTATCTCCTGCTAACTGCCTCAATATAGAATATAAGTTTACGCTTTCGTAAAGGAAATTTCCATTATAGACTGTTATCTCCATACAAAGAAGAAAGCTAATCTCATAGACAACCTTTATCATCTGAGAGATTCTTATTTGCATAACAAGACAATGTTTCTTTACCACACATTTTCCCCCCCACCTTCCAGTAACTTGCCACCCACTCAAAAGCTCAGAACCCGTTTTCCTTGGTTTAGCCTAAGATACATCTATATAATCTAGCTGCTACCTGCTTGATAGTCATATTCTTTGTGAACTTCCATGTGTACATACATAATTAAAAATAGTTCTTCTCTGGTTAATGAGTCACTTATCAGTTTGACTCATGGGTCTCAGCCTAGGAGGGTAGAAAGAAAAATACTTTTACAGTTCCCTGTATAAGTAGGGGAGTTGTAATTCTCTCTGCTTAATTCTTCTTCATCCTCTAAGCATATGAATCTGACACATGCCTCAAACTTGACCAAGGAATTTATGAGGACTCAATGTAATGGAGAAAATAGCTTGACTGCTAGTGCAAAATGATAAGAAATATACATATTGGTTTCTGCCTCAGTCCTTGACACAAAGCATTTAAAAACTCTTATAATTTCATGAACTGTAGGAGTGCTAGGAAAATCATTTGATCTAATATTTGGTCTCTGACCCCAGTTTCCAACTTGCAGTTCTTAAATTAATTGGAATTTCCTGGTTTACCGAAGTGTCTTTTGTTTTAATGAGGTCATTCTTTTTTAAAAATTTTTTATTTTAAGGATGTGGGGTACAATTCAGGGTTAGGTATACAAATGTTCATTACTCAGGTACCCTTGTTGATGAGATGTGTTCCCACACCTTTGCCTGCAGTTTTCCACTACTGCCAATCCCTTTCTTATAGTATTATGATAATTTGTTATGCAAATAAGAATCTCTCCGATGATAAAGGTTGTCTATGAGTGAGTTGTGATAGACCGTATTATAGACTCTAAGTTCACCCAAGTTGTTAAGTTCATAATTTTGTCCCGTTTATGGCTGCATAATATTCCATCATGTATATGTACCACATTTTTTTTTATACAGTCCTCTTTCAATGGGCAGCACGGTCCATGTTTTTGCTATTGTAAGTAATGCTGCAATAAACATGCATGTGCAGGTATCTTTTTCATAGAGTGATTTGAGTTCCTCTGGGTATATTCCCAGTAGGGGGATTGCAGGGTCATAGGAAGGTTGATTTTTGGATCTTTTAGGGATTGCTAAATTGTTTTCCACAGAGGTTATACTAGTTTACACTCCCACCAACAGTGTAGGAGTGTTCCCTTTTCTCTGCATCCTTTTCAGAATCTGTTGCTTTTTGAGTTATTGATGATGGCCATCCAGACTGGAGTTAGGTGGTATCTCAGTGTGGTTTTAATTTGCATTTCTTTGACTACCAGTGGGCATATTTTCATGTATCTGTTGGCTGTCCATATGTCTTCTTCTGAGAAGTGTCTATTCATATCTTTTGTTCACTTTGTAATGTATTTTTTTCTTTTCAGCACGTTTGAGTTACTAGTAGATCCTGGATGTGAGGTCTTTGTCAGATACACAGTTGGCAAAATATTTTTTCCCAGTCTGTGGGCTGTATCCCCGCTCTGTGGATGGTTCCTTTGGCTTTGCAGAAGCTTGTCAGTTTGATGAGGTCCCACTTGTCTACCTTATCTCTTATGGCATGGGCACTTGGAGTTTTGTTTGCCAGCAATTGGTTGCCAGTCCCAATTTCCACAATGGTGTCCCTGGCATTTTCTAAGAATCTTATAAGACCCCTACCTATCATAGTACACAAAAATCAAATCTAAATGAATCAAAGACCTAAATGAGGTCACTCTTGATGAGCTCCTGGATAGCAGCTCGTTACCAGAAAGACCAAGTTATAATTGGAATCTTGAAGCTTTCAGACTTATCCTTCATTCTCCAGAGAGGGGAAAGGGACAGGAAATAGAGTGAATAATAAATCATGCCTATATGAAAAAGCCCTGCATAAAAATCCATGAGCTATGAGGTTTTGAGAGCTTCCAGACTGGCAAACACCAGTATGCTGGGAGGGTGGTACGTCCCAACTTCATGGGAACAGAAGCTCTTGCGCTCAGATTTCTTCCATATCTCATCCTATGCATCTTTTCATTTTGCTGTTTTTCTGTCTCCTTTATTACATTCTTCATTAATAAACCAGTAAACATAAGTACAATAAGTCCTTTACGTACAAACCTTCAAGTTGCAAACTTTCAAAGATGCAAATGTGTATTTACATGTCCAATCATATAAGTTAGTTCACATGTACGTTGCATGACAATGTCATGCTCATGCATCCCCTACAAGGGATTGTGCCTTTGTGAACTTTACTGTACAGTACTATAAAGAGTACAGTAGTCCCAGGATGTCTGGAAGCAAGTGTAAAAATATACACCATATTTCTTTTTTATAAAAGTCATTTTAACTGGGGAGAAAGAATATCTTATTGTGACTTTGACTGGAATTTCTCTCTGATGATTAGTGATGTTGAACATTTTAAAAATATTTCTGTCAGCCATTTGTATGCCTTCTTCTTAGAAACGTTTGTTTAGATCTTTTGCCCATTTTTAAAATTGAATTTTTTTTCTCTATTTAGCTACTTGAGTTTTTTATATATTCTGATTATTTATCCCTTGACAGTTGAATAATTTGCTTACATTTTTTACAATATGTAGACTCTCTCTTCACTTTGCTAATTGTGTTCTTTGCTGTGTAGAAGGTTTTTAGCTAGCTGTGACCATATTTGACCATTTTTGCTTTGGTTGACTATGCCTTTGAGGTCATACTCAAAAAATCTTTGTCCAGACCCATGTCTTGAATTGTTTCCCCAAAGTTATCTTCCAGTAGTTTTGTAGTTTCAAGTCTTAAATCTAAGTCTTCAATCCACTTTGATCTGATTTTTTTGTACATGAAGAGAAATAGGAGTCTACTTTCATTCTTATGCATATGAATATCCAGTTTTACAAGTACCACTTACTGAAGAGACTGTCCTTTTTCCAATGTATGTTTTTGATGACTTTGTCAAAAATGTGTTAACTGAAAATGTGTGGATTTATTTCTGTGTTCTCCATTCTGTTTCACTGGTCAGTAGCTCTATTTTTATGTCAGTGCCATGCTGTTTGGCTACTATAGCTTTGCAGTATAGTTTGAAGTCATGTAATGTGATGCTCCCAGCTTTGTTCTTTCTTGTCAGGATTGTTTGGCTATTCTGGTTCTTTTGTGGAACCATATGCATTTTAGAATTGAGTTATTCTGTTTCTGTGATTACTGCCATTGATATTTTGATAGAGATTGCAATAAATCTGTGGATCAATTTGTATGTATGAACATTTTAACAATATTGATCCTTTCAATACAAGAACATAAAATATTTTTATATTTTGTGTGTGTCCTCCTCCATTTTTAGTCAATTTTTTTATTGTAATGATATTTCACATTTTTTTGTTTATGCCTAACTTATTAGTAGCTTTTGTAAATGGGATTGCTTTCTTTGCAACTGATTTTTGTATGTTGATTTTGTATCCTGCAAATTTACTGAATTTGTTCACTATTTCTAATTTTTTTGTGTATGGAGACTTCAGGTTTTTCTAAAAAATAAATATACGAGCATATAAGTTGTAAACAAGAATAATTTGACTTCTTCATTTCCCGTTTAGATGTCTTGTATTTCCTTCTTCTAATTGCTCTGCTTAGGACTATAGTACTACAATGTATAAAAGTTGGCATCCTTGCCTTGTTTCAGATCTTAGAGGAAAGGGTTTTAGTTTTTCCCCTTTCAATATAATTCTAGCTATGAGTTTATTGTATATGGTCTCTTTTTGTGTGTTGAAACATGTTCTTTCTATACTCAGTTTGCTGAAAGCTTTTATCATGTAGTGATGTTAAATTTCACCCAAAACTTTTTGACATCTATTGAAATGATCATGTTTTTTTTTTCCTTCTTTCTGTTGATGTGATGTATTAATATTGCATTGAGATATTTGTATATGCTGAACCATCCTTGCATCCCTGGAATGAATCCCACTTGGTCATGATGAATGATCTTTCTAATGTGCAGTTGAATTTGTTTCAGTCGACATTTGCCTATAGACATTGTCATAAATTTGTTTGGTTTTGGTATCAGCGTATACTAGCCTTGTAGAATGAATTTGAAAGTATATCCTCCTCCTGAATTTTTTGAAATATTTTGAGTAGGATGACAGTTAGTTCTTTAAATGTTTGGTAGAAGTCAGCAATAAAGCCTTTAGGTCCCGGGATTTTTGATGGGAGAGATTTTGTCCCTAATTCTATCTTGTTAATTATTACTGTTCTATTCAGGTTTTATATTTCTTCATGGCTCAATCTTTGTAGTTTGTTTGTGTTTAGGAACTTATCCATCTCTTCTAGGTTTTACAATTTATTGGGAGTATAGTTTCTTATCATAATCTATATTGGTCTTTTGAAATGTTGTGGCTTCAGATTAATGTCTCCTATTTCATCTCTGATTTTATTTACTTGAGTATTCTCTCTTTTTCATTTGTCTTTATACATTTTTAAATTATTTTAAAAATTTATTTATTGACCCAATAGTCATGCAGAACAATATTGTTTAATTTTCTATGTATTCATGTAGTTGCCATTATTTCTCTTGTTATTGATTTTTAATTATATTCAATTGTTGTCAGAAAAGATACTTGATAGAATTTCAAAGTGACTTAAAATTTTGAGACTTGTTTGGTGGCCTAACTATCCTTGAGAGTGTTCCATGTACTGAGGAAAATAATGTGCTTTCTGCAATGTTGGATGAAATGTTTGCAAATATCTATTAGGTTCATTCAATCTACAGTGCATATTAAGTTCAATTTTGTTGTTGATTTTTGGCTCAGGTTGCCTTTGGGCTGAAACTTGGGTATTGAAATCCCTAACTATTATTGTATTGGTTTCTTTGTCTTTAAAACCTAAATAATATTGCCTATGTGTCTAGATGCACCAGCATTAGGTGTATGTATTTACAATTGTAATACAATTGTCTTCTTGCTGAAGTTACCTCTTTATCATTATATAATGACCTTATTGTACTTTTTATGTTTTTTGCCTTGAAATATATTTTATATGATGTAAATGTAGCTACTTCTGCTCCTTTTTGGTTTCTAGTTACAAGAAATTTATTTTTCCATCTCTTTGTTTTCAGCTTATATGTGTCATTGTAGGTAGAGTGAGTTTCTTGAGGGCAGCATATCATTATTTTTTAAAAATCTATTCAACAGTCTATGTCTTTTGATGGGGAACTGTGTCCATTTATGTTCAATATTATTACTGATAGACAAGGACTTACCACTGCCATTTTGTTTTTGTTTGCTGGTTGTTTTTGTGTCTTTTTTTTTTTTCCTTTGGTCCTCTCTTTTTATCTTTCATGCTGTCTTGCTTTGTGTGTAAGTCAATTTTTTTGGTAGTATGTTTTAATTTCTTGCTGTTATTTTTATATCTATTTAGTCTTTGTTTTGTGGTTAACATGTATCTGGCAAATAAAATCTGTAATTAATTGTTTTAAAATGATGAAAACTTAAAACACCAAAAAAAAAAGTGAAAAAAAAACTCTACACTTAAACTTCATCCCTTCTGTTACTGTTTTTTGACTTTTTGTTGTCTTCTGTGTATTCTATATTGTCCATTTCTTAACAAATTGTAATTGTTATTATGTTTGATAGGTTTTTATTTTAGTCTTTATACTAAAGATATGAATGGTTTATACACCACAATCACAGTGTTAAAATATTCTATATTAGTCTATGTACTTACTTTTACAGATGAATTTTCTACCTTCATATGTTTTTTTTGTTCAGCTTTTGTCAGAAAATCTTTATTTCTTCCACATGTTAAAAGATAACTTAGGAGGAGTAGGGAAGATGGCAGCCAAGCCAGTTGGACTATGTGAGTCCCATGTGAGTGAGTAAGTGAGTGAGTGTATGGAAAATTTTGTGTATGTGCTGTTGAGTGAGTGAGCATGAGAATGACTGACTGAGTGAAGACTAGGGAGGTAGTGACCAGGGCTCTACTGGTGCAGTGGCTGATACCGCAGCTGCTGGGCTTGGACCCTAGCAATTCCTGGTATTCAGAAGCTGAGTGCCATTTTTAAAAAAATCAACAAAACCCTTCCAGGGAAGAAAATGCTGGGAGAGACTAAGTGGGGGCTTGTGAGCAAGTGCCCAGGGCCCTGGTGTAACAGCTTGTGTTGCAGCTTCTTTGCTTAGTCCATGGCTCTTCCCAGGTTGCAGAAGCTAAGTGCCATTATTGTTTTTTAACAGAAAAAAGTTTTCCTGTGAAGAAGCAGCAGGGAGAGACTACTGATCCAGGCTCTGCCTCACCACTGCAGTGAGAGAGACTGCTGGCCCCTGGCTTTGCCTCACCACTTCAGTGCCGAGCTGGACACTGGCAGCAGGAGCTGTGGAGGGAGTCTAGAGGTACAGTCCCACTGGAGTGGGCAAGAGAGGAACCTCATCACCATCTTAAAGGTGGGGCAGGAAAGTGCTCCGACTTGCTCATTATGGAGTAGCAAACCCAATCTCTGTGACTGGCAGATCAGCTACTCAGGGATTAATCGTGACCCAGAGGGAATATCCTGAAGGCACAAACTTTGGAGAGATCTGATGAGTGCTGAGTCCCAGGTGCCCTATCTCCTACCCTGATCCAGTCTCTGGAAAATGGATGTGGCCAGAAAAGGACAAGGAAATATTCCAAAGAGATCAGTGGTGAGTTCAGGGCTGACCCAAACTCCCTCCTCCCCAGCAATCCTCTGAATGTCAGACCTAAACAGCTGGGGCACAAATGAGAGGGACAAATCCAGGCAGATTCTTTATGCCAATAAGTCTGGCTGGAGGATTCCTCAAGAGTACATACCTGAGTAGGGGACAATCCTGCACCTCCCCACCAGAGAAAATCTCCCTGACCATATGAGAGATGGAGAGTAGGACTGCATCCCCAACCACCTCTACTGCCCCTCTGCCTTCACAGCTCAAGACACTGAGGAGACAGTGGAAGAGGTGGCTTTTCAGGAGTGACTTGATTAGAGAAACAATTACAGAGCCTGTTACAAGAGAGCAGGTTTTTTGTTTTAATTTTTAATTATTATATTTTATTTAAAAAAATGTTTTGCCTGTTCATCTAATTAGTTCATCTAATTTTTAAATATTTTTCCTTTGTGCATGAATGTGTTTTGAGGGTGTGATCTGCATCCCCCCACATTTTTTCTTTTTTTCTTTTCTTTTTCTGTTTCTTTCTCCTTTTGTTTATTGTTTTCTGTTTATGTATGTATGTGAATGATTGAGTGTTCATCTTTCAATTTTGTTGTTGCTGTTGGTTTGTTTTTGCTTTCTTGTTCTTCTGTCTTCTTATTTTCATTTTTAATAGTTTAAGGTGTGTGTCAATATATGTGTGAGGGTTCTATCAGATTCCTTTTATTTCACTGGTCTTTCCATTTTTCTTCTCCATTCACTTTGTGCTAGGCATGTGTGTGTGTGTTCAGTTTTCTTGGGTTTTTTTTTGTTGTTGTTGTTGTTTGTTTTGTTTCACTTTGTTGTTATTCTATTTGTTTGGGCTGTGTGTATGTCTTTGTGTGTGTTCAAATGTTTTTTGCATTAGTTTCTACTTGGCATCATCATAAAGACTGATGGGTCTCAGGGAACACATACTACAACAAGTGAACATTGCATCATCATATAGACTGAGTGGGTCTCAGGGAACACATACTACAATAAGTGAACATTGCAATTTCAAGTAGTTTCTGAATCATAGCAACCCATCCCATACTTTATCGACTTTCAAAAATTACAAGAGACAGCCAAGCTTCCAATTCACCATCCTATTTCAAAATAGAACTAATCTGTAGCATGGATCAGGGAGGAAAAGAGGGCTGAACAAACATCAGAGGAGAAAGACTCTCCCACTGACACTAAAAAGAAAAACAGGAGATCTGTTAAAAATGAGGAAAACCCAAAGGAAGACCACAGGAAATTTTAAATGTACCAAAGAGAAAACTCCTGAAAAATCAGACCTTGGTGCTCAAACAATTGGAAGTCACCAACGCCTGTCCCCAGAATATGACAGGGATTAGGGAATGAATGGAAAGAGTCAATAAGAATCAAGAAAGACAAGATGCAACACTGAAACAACTTGTAACAGATCTTTTGGAAATAAAAATTTCACCCAGGAACAAGAAAACAAGCTTGGAAAGCAAAATTAAACTACCTCAAGAAATAATCTCAGAACTTGAAGACCAGAACATGGAATTAATCTGATCTGTAAAAAACATAGAAAGAAGACTCAGAAAGAAAGAATAAAGCCTACAAGAGATGTGTGATTATATCAAGAGGCTGAACCTATGCTAATTGGTATCCCAGAAGAAGAAACAGAAATGGAGAACAACTGGCAGCAACTATTCCAGGAGGTAATTCAAGAAAACATTCCCCATCTCACCAGAAATGTGACCAGGCAAGTACAAGAGATACAGAGAATCTATGCGTAGGAGACACATAGTAATTCTCCTATACAAAGTAGGCACAAAAGAAAAAATACTAAAGGCAGTAATAGAGAAAGGTCAGATTACCTACTGGGGAAAGCAAATCAGAATAGCTGCACACTTATTGGCAGAAACACAACAAGCAAGAAGGGACTGGAGCCCAATAGTCAAAGTCCTCAAAGTTAAATAATTTCAACCAAGAATTTTCTATCTAGCCAAGCTCAGCTTCGTCAGTGATGGAGAATTAAAATCTTTCCCAGAGATCCAATCCCTAAGAGATTATGCAGCTTTCAGACCAGCTCTATAGAAGACACTTAAAAAGGTACTAAGCATAGAAGAAAGAAAGAAAAAAGAATGACCACAAACTTCCCAAGAGAACATCAGAGCACAGAATCAACAAAGAATACAGTGCAACAAGAAACTTAAAAATACACACATATAGCCGTGTTCAGTGGCTCAGCCTGTAATCCCCCACCTTGGGAGGCTGAGGTGAGTGGATTGCCTGAGCCCACGGGCTCGAGACCTGCCTGGGCAAGCAAGACCTCATCTCTACAATAAATCAAAAAAAAAAAAAAAACCTAGCTGGGCGTGGTAGCATGCACCTGTAGTTCCAGCTACTTGGAAGGCTGAGGCGGAAGGATCGCCGAAGCCCAGCAGGTCGAGACTGTGGTGGCCGGGAGCGGCCACTGCACTCCAGTCTGGGCAATGAAGTGAGACTCCAACTCAAAAAAAAAAAAATACACACATACATAAACCCCAAAGAGAAAGAAAACAAGCAAATGAAGAAAAAACTTTATAAGAACTTCATGACAGGGATAAACAATCACATTTCAATAATCAGCCTGAATGTGAATGGACTAAATGCACCACTGAAAAGACACAAAATGGCAAACTGGATAAGAAACCATGACCCAATTATTTGCTGCATCCAGGAAACTCAACACAAGGGATGCACACAGACTCATAGTAAAAGGATGGAAAATGAGTTTCCAGGCAAATGGATTACAAAAGAAGGCAGGAGTCATAATCTTAATGTCAGACAAAACAACCTTTAAGCTATCAAAAATTTAAAAAGATGCAAAAGAATACTACATAATGATAAAATGTTCAATCCATCAACAAGAAAAATCAATCCTAAACATATATGCACCCAACACAGGTGCACAAGCATTTATAAAGCAACTGCTAAGTAAACTAAAATAAGACATTGACTCTAACACTATTATAACAGGGGACTGGATACCCCACTAACAGCCCTAGATAGATCATCGAGGCAGAAAATCAACAAGGAGATCCAGAACCTCAACTTGACACTCAAACAAATGAACATATTAGATACCTATAGATTATCCCACCCAACAACCACAGAATATACATTCTACTCATCACCATATGGAATGTACTCCAAGATCAATCACATCAATGGCCATAAATCAAGCATAAGCAAATCCCATAATGTTGAAGTATTGCCATGCACCTACTCCAACCACAGTGGAATAAAAATAAGTATCAACACCAACAAAATTTCTCCAAAGCCCACACAGACATGGACACTAAATAGCATGATGCTAAACAACTACTGGGTCAACACTGAAATCAATGCAGAAATTAAAAAAATTCTGGAGACAAATGAAAATGAAGAAACATCTTACCAACACTTCTTGGATGCCATGAAAACAGTTCTAGGAGGGAAATTTATATCTCTATGAGCACACATCAAGAAAATG